>JBBYHO010042171.1:0-66720 GCA_038382025.1 Adansonia gregorii
AATGATCACTGTATCGATACTATGAACCATTGTATCGATACCATGAACCACTGTATCAATACAAGTTGATTTGTATCGATAGATTCTTTTATAGAATGCATATTTGGGTCCTGGCATGGTCCAGTATCGATACATGAGTTCTTGTATCGATACAGAGGCTTGTTGTATCGATATAGCTACATGCTGTATCGATACAAATGAGGACATTTCAAATTTTGGCGCGTTGGAGCATTGTATCGATACATGAAAACCCTGTATCGATACACCTAAGTAAAATTATGAATTTTCTTGATTCCTTGGTCCCTAGGATACCGCAGACTACGTCCCTTGATGCCATATTTTTGTATTTACCTTTGATATGATCCCTAGGCCTTCTTGACATCCTTAAAATACTTTTTCGTCAGGCAACATCGTCCCCTCTTATGTCGATACTCCAGATTGTTAAAAGTTAACCCAGACAAAATAAGGTGTTTCCAACACCTTGATTGAGATGTTGTTTAAAACTTTTTCTAGGGATTTTATGGGCTTTCAAACTGCGTATAAAAAGTTAAGTCTCATCGAGCTTATGATAGAGTTACAAGCCTATGAGCTCATGCTTAAGGATAGCCACCAACCTAAGGTAGAGGTAAATCTAGCTTTTACTTATAATTCTGGTTCCAAGAACAAGAAAAAGAAAAAGCAAGACTTCAAGAAGCAATGGGTTTCTAAGTCTTTTATTCTTTCTTCATGCAAAAGTAAGAAGAAAAAAAAGCCAAAGGACCTTAAAAAGTCAAAATGCTTATATCATGACAAGTTTGATCATTTTAAGAAGACTTGCAAGGAATTCCTAGCTTTTGAGGGCAAAAAAGATAAAGATCATTTTTACATTGAAGTTTGTCTAATGAAAGATTCAAAAGACACTTGGGTCATTGATTTTGAAGCCACTAATCATGTTTTTGTTTCTTTGAAGAGGTTTAAGCAAACAAGAGGTTTACTTGACAAGAACCTCTCATTAAAAATAGGTAATGGGAGCATGGTGATAGCAAAAGAAGTAGGACATGTACATCTTTATTTTAATGATTTTGTTAAAAGACTGTTTTTATATTCCTAGTTTTAAGAAAAACCTTAATTTGGGTGATTGTTTAATTAAAGATTCCTATTTAGTTTCTTTTAGCAAAACTATAATGATTTGTAGAAATAAGTCTTTTATTTGTTTTAGAAGAATTGATGATAATCTTTATTTGATCAAACAAAAGCTGTATTCACTGCTTGGCACTGAATTAACAAATAACTCTAAAAGGTTAAAAACTTCTCAATCTAATGAGGTGTACCTCTGGCATTAAAGACTTAGTCATAGTAGCAAAGAAAGGATTCAAAGATTAATTAATGATGGTCCATTAGAATCTCTAAAGGAGGTATATCTTTTCTAATGTGAATCTTGTTTTAAAGGTAAAATGACCAAGAAGTCTTTTGAAGCATAAGGTATAAAGGGTAAAGAACTTCTAGAAATTATGGACGCTGACATGTGGCCCTATGAATGTTAAAGCATGATAAGGGTATGAGTACTATGTATCATTCATAGATGATTAATTAAGGTTTGGATATATATATACTTGATGCACTACGAGAGTGAAACCTTTGATAAATTTAAAGAGTATTATGTGGTAATTGGAAAGCAACTTGGTAAATCCATTAAGACACTTTGATTCGATCGAGTGGTGAATACCTCTCTGATAAATTTCTAGGACATCTCTTAGATAATGAGATTTTATCCCAATTGATTGCACCAGGTACTCCATAACAAAATGGTGTAGTAGAGAGAAAAAACGTAACCTTATTGGACATGGTATGGTCCATGATAAGTTAGTCAAAACTCCCAACATCCTTTTGGAGTTATGCACTACAAACAACATGTTACATTCTGAATCACTTTTCAAGTTAGTTCCTAAAACTCTATACAAGTTATGGAAGGGTAAGAAACTTTCCCTTGGATAAATAAAAATATGAGGGTTTCTGGCACATGTATTTATAAAAGCAAAGAAGTTGGAATCTTGTTTAGAATCATGCATGTTTGTAGGGTATCCCAAGGGAGCAAAGTAAGGATTATTTCATAGCTCGAAGGAATAGAAAGTCATTATATCAACTCATACAACCTTTTTTGAGGAGAATTACATGAATGGCTTTAAGGTGTGAAGTAAAATGGTGCTCGAGGAATTTTCAGGAGATAGAGTTACATGAATGGCTTTAAGGCATGAAGTAAAATGGTGCTCGAGGAATTGTCAGGAGATAAAATCACTCCATGGATTTTAGTTTTGGATTCTATTCCAAGTTTTAAGGAAAAAAATGCAAACTATCAACTAATAAGAAACTTTGTCGTAGTGGAAAGGTTTCTAGAAAACCTAATTTCTTCAAATATGATGGTGAGATTTATTAATTTGAAGCCCATGAAACATGACGATGATCCTATCACCTATGATGAAGCTATGAGTGATTTTGATTCAATGTTATGGTAAAAGGTTATGAGCTCTGAGATGGATTTGATGAAATCTAATTCAGTCTAAGAGCTTGTAGACTTTCTCAAAAAGGTAAAACATGTAGGGTGTAAGTAGGCTTACAAGAGAAAAAGGAATACAAGAGAAAAAAGAATACTGAAGGAAAAGTTGAAACCTTTAAGGCTAGACTAGTAACAAAAAAATACATGCAAAAGGTTAGTGTCCACTATGAGCAAACCTTTTCACCTGTTGTAATGCTAAAGTCCATTCCTATTCTTTTATTCATTGCTACAGCTCTCGATTATGATATCTGGCAAATGGACATCAAGATTACATTCTTGAAAGGCCATTTTGATGAAAGCATATATGTGATACAAAAAGGCCAAGAAGCAAAAGTTTGAAAGTTGCTTAGATCCATTTATGGATCAAAGTAAGCCTAATGTCCATGGAACCAAAGATTTGACCAAGCAATTAGGGTGATTGGGTTTAAACAAAATGTTGCTAAACTTTATGTTTATAAATATATTAAATAGGGTAAAGTGGTCTTCTAGTCTTAGACGTCAATAACATACTACTAAGTGGGAATGATGTAGGGATTTTATCATCGATCAAATTATGGTTGTTGCAATAGTTTAACATGAAGGATTTAGGGAAACATAATTATGTTTTAGGCATTCATCTCTTTAGATTTTGAAAAACAGGATGATAGCTTCATCCCAAGCTTAATACATTGACAAAATTATTCAAACGTACGCAATGCAAGATGCCAAGAAGGGTTTACATCTATGGCAGGATTCACCCTCTCATTAAATGATTGCCTTAGGACATCTAAAGAAAATGAGTGCATGAAGAAAGTCCTTTATGCATCAGCTCTGGGTAATCTCGTGTACACTATGCTTTGCACATGACCAAATATTTGTTATGCAGTTGGTATTATAAGTCAATATCAGTCAAACCCTGGTAACAAGCATCAGCAAGCCATGAAACATATACTTAAGGATCTTAAAAAAATAAGGAACTATATGTTGGTATAACCCTAAAAAGACCTAACACCCATGGGATATATAGATTCAGACTTCCAAACTTGTAAGGATTCGAGGAAATTGACTTATGGGTCTGTATTTATCATAGGAAGAGGTGCCATTGTGTAGAGTAGTGTAAAAGAAACATGTACAAATGGCTCCATAATGTAAATTGAATATGTGGTTGCCTCTAAAGCATCTAAGGAAGTGACTTGGCTTCGCAAGTTCCTTAGAGACCTTAAGGTAATTCCTAGTGTAGATAAACCAATTACATTTTATTTTGATAATGGTGCAACATTAGCAAATACCAAGGAATCTAGACACCATAAAAGAATAAAACATATAGATAGGAAATACCATATTATGAGAAAGTTGGTGATGGAAGAAGTTGTTGATGTTCATGAAATTGCATCCCAAGACAAACTTGCTGATCCTATTACTGAAACTCTAGTGTTTAGGAGTTTTAAAAGGCACATTCCGGTATGAGGATGCAAGATATGACTCAGTTACTCCTTTAGGGCAAATGGGAGATTGTTAGGAATACCCTAAAGATGAAAAACTTTTTAAAGTATTTCATTAATTTGAATTGATTATTTATATATATTCGAGTTTTTATTCTATCATTATTATTCTATCCTCATTTAGATTTACATGTTAAAGTCTCACTACATATGTTTATTCCATTAGAACATAGCATATGATAGACTTTATATGTAGGAAGACAATATTCTAAGGTAAGTAGTTTAAATCGATAGTCCATAGTCTATGGGGTTAATAAGAGCAATTAACTTATGTTAAGACTATTATGTCTTTTAAATCCAATTAGAGAAATGGCTTGTCTTGGGCATCTGGAGTAGTTTGACTCCTATGGACCAAACTGCAATTAATCTATCAATGTCTGTTTACATAGATTAATTCACTTTTAAGATTCATTGTGTAATTACTTTAATCTTGAGTAAGTAATTGACTCAATCTGTATAACTTATAGGCTTTGATGTTCCAAAGAATAAAGCATCTTAAAGGAGTAATCTATAAGGCCAATTCGTTGGGCATATGACTTATATTTGATGAGAACTTTAGTTATAGATATGGAATCAGAGCTCTCATAAAGAGTTAAGGTTATCCTCTTAAAAGGTATTATACGGTATAGTGAAAATGAACAAGCCCTTGGTCATTTGTATGTTAAAGAATAAATTATTCACATATGGTGGGCAATCATTTTCACGTGGAAAGTATAATGGAACTTTAAGATAAGGTGATCAAGAAGGTAAAATAGACCTTTAACCTTTAGTTGATCATGGATATCATATGGGGGTATTACATGAATGATAAAGTCATTGGACTAAAATGCTATTTATAAAGCTTACATAATACGGTATATAATTGGGAGTGTAGTCTCAAGTTTTTAGTGGTGTGACTTTGAGATAAATAATTATGTGATTAATTATTTAGGATAGAACAATTAATATATAGATTATTGGAGCCTACTTATATATGTCTAATTGGTTATTCCATTAGCTCAATATAATTCCTTAATGGTTGGGTATTGATTGGAATATCTGGAGATGGAAGATTCTCAATATGGTAAAGTGATACGCCAGATTTATTCGCTTAAAGAGTGCAGGCATTTTCTTTATTAAATAAATGAAAATGATTTTTTAGTATTATTTATTTAGAATATATATTTAATTTGATTAAATATTTATTTAGACAAGAATTAGTAATTTAAATTAATTATTTTTCCCTTTTGATAAATATAAGAATTAATTTAAACTAAATAGATATAGGAAATTAATTATTTGCATAATTAATTTAGTATCCATTAAGTCTTGTTTAAATATTTATTTACAAATTAAATATTTATTTACAAATTAAATATGAATAATATTCTAAATAAATTAAAAAATTATTTTATTTATTTTAATTTATGATTAAATTAATTAGTTTATTATAGTTAATTTTATTTTGATAATTAGTAAATTTATTCTATTTGAATAAAATTGTTATAATTTTATTTCAAATTAGAATTGGAGTTATGAAAAATTATTAGGATAAATAAAATTAACAATTGAATCATAATTAATTAGTATTCAGATTAAATGGGCTAAATTTTATAAAATAAAATTAGGCCAAAATTTTGTTTATGGATAGTAGGGTTTGGGCCAAATTATATTGGGCACCTATATTAAGGTTGGCACCACATATGGGTTTTTTATGTAATTAATAAAATAATTATTTTAATTAAAATTAAAATTAGGGTTACCTTAGTATCTGAGATAAATAAGATGCATATGCTTAAGGTTTTGCTTTAAACTTTGGCTCCACATTTGGAGATTTTCAATCACAATAACTCATGATTCTAAATCTGGTGGCACAATATGGTCATTAAGGAGACTCAAGCCGTATGAATCTGGAGTTGATCGAGAACAAAGATTGCTCATACACTCTACCATCGAAGAATTGGAGAATAAGGGAGAAGACTAGTTGGTTGAAGCTTTCAAAGAGATCTAGAAAGTCTTGGATGACATCTCAGATTTGTAACTTAGATAACTGATTAAGATGGTTTTATCGTATAAAATAACATGATTTAATACGATTAGATCAAAAATTTTCAAAAATTTTGCTACGCATCTGATTAGTTTTTCCAACATTACGATTTTGTCTATCACCTAGCACTTATATGTTTTGTTGATCAGTTTATGCGCTAGAAGTAGCAGTAGTATAATGGCTTGTTACATAACATGTAATTGGTCATGACCTGAATCTAGGCAATGTAATGTCTATGGTAGTCAAGTTGTAGTACAATTGGTGGATAGATTTATAGTATCATGGGTATCAAAAGGTTCATGTTCATTTGGTTAAATAAATATGTTTGGTTGGTTGTGGTTAAGTTTGTTTTTAGGTAATGGGTGGTTGTGTGTGGGTGATAGTAATAGTTTGGGTAGCTCTAATAGGAGTTGACGGGCTCCTTGGAATAACATTGGTTTTGGTAGTCAGATCTAGTATCACATATTTATGGTGGGAAAAAGTTGAGATCGAGGCAAAAGGGTTGTCATAAAAGTTTTATGATTATGCCTATCCACTCAGAGGTAGCGGCATTTAGGGGTACTGATAAAGGAACATATTTTGATATATGGGTGGTATAAAAAGTGTGGTCATGGTTGATGAGGTTATTCCCAAAATCATTATAGAGTTGAGTGTCATGACACCTGGTAGCGATTAACCAAGTGGTATGTTTGTACCATGCAAGGTTGGGGTAGTAACTGTAGAGTCACTGTCTGAGAAGCTATAGTGACAAGTTGGTTTGGTAAAGTAGTAAGTTATGGGACATTGGTTTTTTAGATCTGTTTTCACAGATAGTGCCAATTATTGATGCAACAATGGAGGTTGATGGATAGAGGAAAATTTACTTGCTCTAGCACATTATACCTGCAAGACAGGAAGGTTTAGAGGGCATAAGAGTTGATATTTCAGAGCGCACTCTCATGCTTAAGTTAGCAAGAGAATGAGCAAGGTAAGCAAGTAACAAGTACACTATAGAATTAAGCTTAGGGTTTTTAAGAGTATTCTACTTTATATAGGTTATATGTGTGACTTGGGATTTCGTGCCCCTAGGTTGATATAACTTTAGGTAAGCTTTTAAGTTAATAGATTATCTGGGCCTACAAGTGTGACCTACAAGTGTGAGCCACCAGACTTAAGGTGTAATAACCTTTATTGTCACTATTATTTTGCTATCTAAATGCATGATTTGCCAATAACTTTAATCTCATCATTACAATAATTAATTTTACTATCATTACTATTTTTATGATTCATTTGGACTAAATTACATCACTGGAACAAAGGAATTGAAAACTAAAAATGAAAGGTAATTACACTAGAGTTGCATGCCACTAGATCGCGCAATAGGACTAAATTCACTGTTTAGTCACTTTCATTAAATTACATATATATAAAAATTATAAATTATTTTTGTTAATTTTTTCACCTTTTATTTTATTAAGTATTTTTTTCATTTTTATTAAAAAATAAATTATTAATATATTTAACATAATAAATTAATATCAATAATTAATAATTTATTAATTAATTAAAATGTTTAAATAGATATATAAAATACTATGCATTAAAATTTTAAATATTATTAAAATATACATAAAAATAATTTATCAATACAGATTTACAATAATGTTTTTAATGGTCTTTTTTATTTTTATCTCTTTATTGCATTTGTATTGAAAAACTTATCTTACACTAATTTTAATCTTATTACTACTATAAACGCCCCATTTTGTCCAAGACATCATTTGAGGCATTAAAAGTCATTATTCTAGGCATCTTTAGAGTCATTGCGATGAGTGTGACTTATTTTTATATTATTTTTGACCAAGATGAGGTATTTAGAGAGCCTAAGGTACGTCCAAATCACATTGGTGTGTAGGTATTGATACCAAGATTTCATATCACTAAAAATTCAAGTTTTCACATGTAGTATCAGTATAAGAAAGTTTGATATCGATACCTAAGGTGTGCTATCGATACTTAGCATGCTTGTATTGATATAGGCTTTAGCAATTGCTAAAATTGTGATTTTTGGCCAAATGTATCGATACACAACCAAGAGTATTGATGCAGGCCTCTGAAGTATCAATACAGGTCTCTAAGTCTCGAGAGTAGGAATATTTTTTGTTCTTGGTATTAATACAAACTTCATTGTATCAATATTGGGGGACGAAATTTGCCTTGTGTATTGATACAATACATCAAGGCATTTTTACCTAGTTCAAACAATTTCTCAGCTTGTGCACCATTGATCTAAAAATCCAATTTAACATTTTTTTGCACCAAAAATCATCAAAATTCATACCAAGACTTAGCTTTAGATTTGTGATTACATTTGAATAAAATTTTGAGGCTAAAATATCCATGATAAGGGACATTTTATGACATTATGCTAGTCGCTAAGACTAATTTTTCTCAATGCTTAGCTGCATACAGTGGCCTTGATTCGTTGTTTTTGCTGAGCAAACTAATAAGTCTGCATGATAGTTAAACATAGTACTTTGTCTCTGCTTGAGATACATGCATCAGAACCTAATAATACCCTTACTTTCTGCATTTTTTGGCTTCATATTCACATGGCTATATATGCCGACTTTGACTCAACTAAAAACTCTATAACAAAATACTACAACAATATAGAACAACACAACACAAAACATATAGAAGAATCCGATGCGCAATTAAAAAGACATATTACCAGTAGAAAGCACTCAATTTCATACATTTTCTCAACATCATTTAGCCACTAAAAGACCAAAAGGCCTCATCTATTCCATAGCTTCTTTAAACCACCACTAAAAACCTTTCCAAAATCCTTTATTCCACTCATCTTTCCTTTTAAAACTCCCCTCCATAACACCCCAACTAAAAAGCTCTTTCTTTTCATCACTGTCTTGCTATTCAAAATCAAAAAAAAGAAGAAAGTGATCCCAAGTTGCTAATTAAAAAAATAGGTTAAAGTTTAAAGCTTTTAGTATATTTCCTTTCCTTACTCTATTTATTTTCTTATTTTTTTAGCATTATTATCATCCTAATGATCCTTTTAATGCTAACATGACCTTTCTAAGATTCTTATACATTATTATGGCCTTGGTTATAGTAGTTTTAGGATTTTAATGACCTTCTTAATGCCTTGATGTTGCTTCAATCGTCAAACATGCCATATTTTATTTTCACCATCACAACAGTCCCTATTTATGCATTTCTTATTATGTTTCATCTATCTTCACATGTTCAAATCCTACTTGAATGTTCACCTTAACATGTCTTAAGCATATTTATGCATTTTCTTGCATTTTGGTAAGTTTCATAGAAAATTCCAGCATGTTTATCTTTGTTTAAACATGTTCATATCATTTTTTATAGCTTAATTCTTATTGTCATTCATGGAGTTAATATGTCCATGCATTTTTTTCTATTCATTTCTTTGCATTTTTGCCATTTTTTTCTTTGCCAAAACATCATCTTTTTGTTTAAATGTGTCATCTATGTGTATTTTCATGCATGTCATATTTTGTTCTTAAAATGTTTGCTTGTTGACTGCAAAAATCTAATTTTAAAAAAAACCCAAGTTATGTCTATGCTATGTCCTATAGATGAAGACTAGCATAGATTTAATGTTTTCACAAAATTGGTCCTCTAATTCTAGGGATAAATCAAGCTTTCCAGGTTTAGATTTGCGGTTAAATGAACTCTAAAATGTTGGGTTTTAAAAGAAAAATTTCCCTTTTATTTATTAAAAATATTGAGCTTTAATCTTGAGTTCAGCCCTTAATTTATGGTATGGTCAACGAGTTGTTTCATCATCATAAAATACTCCAAGTTTATGAAATGAATTCGTGATAGCCATGTCATCTTATCCTTTCTATCATTGATGTTCAGACATCCATGGCTCAAGTTTAGTCTTGTGAAACTTAAAAATACCAAAAAAGACTCCCTTATTTTTGCTCTGGTAATACTATGTCCCCCACGTAAAAATTTTTTTCGAACCCTAACACATTTTTTTGGAATCTTTTGATATTTTTTCCTGAAAGAACATCAAATTACCTTTATAATAATGTCTCATTTGCACTTGGACCATTATAGATGAGAGAATTATGGTTTTTGAACCCTCGTCTAAAACCCTCATAACTAGCAAACCATATTTTGTTGGGTCATTCCGATTAACCAAATGATTTTTTTTAATTTTTTAAATATTTTTCCTATAAAGTTTGTGAAATTCCCTTTCTATAAAAGTATCGTTTGTAATTTAACGATCCCAAATGAGTCATAGTAAATGTTTTAAAATCCATTATACCATTTTCCTTACGTATGCTATCAATATTTAAACAAACCCCATTTCTAAAATTAATTTCACCTAAAAAGCGATTTTCTAGGATTTTTGGAATACTTTTATATCAATCCTTGTCGAGTTACCTTTTCAACGGTATCTCGTTCACCCCATAGAGCCTTTTGATGAACTCAAAATAAATTCGGGAAAGGGAACAGTGCGATGCTATCTCTTGTATTTTGGAATCAAAATTAAGCTAATTTCTCAAACCACCTTTATCGAGATGTTCAAATTTCTTGAAATGCATTTGACTCCCTATGGAATTAGGTGCTACAACTAGACTCAGATCAAGACTAAAACAAAAAGTTCAAATTCTTGGTTGCTATTTTTAAAATACTATTTTCATCCAAAATAAACCTTCTTTTGAACACATCTAAAATTTTTAGCTTTGGGGATACTCCAATCATACCTCTTTGAGGGGGCACTCCAGCTTGCTTTTTATTTAAAACTTGAATTTTCTCTGCCTGGGACCTTTCTAAGACTTCTAATTAAAATTTTCATCAATTGGGATACTCCAACCCTACCTTTTCGAGGGAATACTCTATTCTCGCTTTTCACTCAAAACTTAAATTTTCTTTCTTCCGAACCTTTCTAGGACTTCTAATCGAAACCTTTTTTTAATATAAAAATTTTCACCAAGGGGGTACTCCAACCCTACCTCTTCGAAGGGATACTCCAACCCCATTTGTCACTCAAAGCTTGAATTTTCTCTCTCTTAGATTTTTTTAAGACTTTTAATCAAAACCTTTTTATGCATATCTAAAATTTTCACCTTTAAGGATACTATTACTCACTTTTCAAAGGATACTCCAACCTCTTTCTTCACTTAAAATCTAAATTTTCTCTTTGAAAAGTTTTCATATCTTTTAGATATGTTTAAATTCATCTCCATTGAGAATATCCTAACCCTGTCTTTTAAGGGAGACTCTAACCTTGCTTTTCAAATTTCACTTGAAATTCAAATTTTCTCTTTCAGATATCCTTGGGTTTACTAATCCAAACCTCCTTCTTCTATCCCTCAAGTTACCACCGAATCCAAATGTAACTCAAACTTGTCATTCCTATTATTTGTCATTTAGCAAAGATAATTACGAGATATATTCTGATTATCTCTTCTTTTTATGTTTTTATTTTTATGTAATATTATTATATATATTTTTTGTTTACTAACTTGTTTCCCTTTGTAATGACCATTGTGCATTCATACTTTAAAATTGTTTTCAAAATTTACAAGGCAATGTTCTGCATCGGTATCTCACTAGTGCCTGGCATAGAATATCCAAATTTTCAAATTTAATCCAAAAATTATTTTCATAAAAATTTCCTATGTTCCCTACACCTCTGGAGAGCATAGGTGGTCTAAATTTTCTTTTAAAACCTAAATCTACAATTTTCACAAAATTTCATGCATTAAAAAGGGATTATTTCGAATTAATGATAAAGCGGAACCAATTAAATTGTAGCTGAAGTGAAACATGGCTAGCGGGTATCGATTTTGGGTGTTGTAGGGCCTATTAATCCTTCACGATGCATAACCAACTCCTAAACCCAATTGATTAATCTCTAGACCTTATGGACCTCAAAATTGATGTTCCTAGTTTCGTAACTCAAAATATTATTTTCAATAAGCATTGATGATGCCTAGCTTGAAATAAGCAGTAGTGACTCTAAATTATGGCCACTTCGTAATTGCCTTCTAAGACTAGTTGGATGAGCGATTAGCCTAATGGTTTTTCTTCTTTTCATATTGTGCCTAATTCAGATCCCAATCAATGGGTAACTCAAAGGCTCCAATCAATGTACCTACATTCTATATCTTTTCAAGTCATGTATGCTCTCTTCAAATTGTGAAAAGTATCCCGAATAGATATCAATTTGAATAAGAATGGTAATATAGGGTTAAAACCAAAGGTTTGATTATTTTCCTTACACACACTGTGCATATGCATTTACATTAGATTCCTACAAAACTTCATGGTGAGGATAGTATCCCAATTACTAGTAGGAAGTGAGCTATCCATCTTCATGAGTACCTCTTCACATAGGCATAGGAAGATTTATCAAGGTGTAAATTAACTATGTTTCTCATGAGTGCCCCTCCGCATTAGCATAAAGAAATACATCCATCGGATTAAAACTATTTCACCAAACCCACGATAAGCCTGGGATCAAGATGCTTCAGTTATCCTTACTAGATGAAGGAGCAATTTGGATACCAATTTAGCCATTAACTCAAATCCATATAGTGAACCCTATGAACCAAACCATGTCAAACCATACTGGAGTGCCACTAAAATAACCTAGAAAATAAAGTCATTAGGGAAATACATTTTACCTTTACAGACCATGGTTATGTATATGATGATGGACGAACATTGTCACCTATATTTTTAATTTTATTTCATGATTGGTTTTTAGGGCATGTCGTTATACTTGACGGCTAACCTTCTTTGATAAATAGGTGATGACAAGCGAATGCCATTGCCTATAATACCTTATGACATCCTAAAAGAGTCATATATAACCTAAGCAAACCATTATGCTATCTAAATGATGGCTTAATGTGTACCTGCCATAGATAGTGACAAACTAATGTTACCACTTAGTCGATCATTTTGTCCCTATGAGGTATAGGGTAATTTTTTAACCCAGACATGCAGTTGTGCTGTCCATTTATTATCATAACATTCACAATTGTCATGTCTAACCTTAGGTATCATATCATTTATTGTTGACGCAATTTTTGTGATGCATTTTTGTTGCTAGTCTTTTATTCCCTTATTTTTATGCTTATTATTTCGTATAGTCACTAACTCATTTCCTTTTGTTGTTTTATTTGATGCATGCATTCTTTCATCATAATCAACATAATTACAGAACAAATGGCAAATGTTTCAGTTTCAGCAAGGGGTGTCTATCATAGAGCAATAGTCTACTTCTAATCTGAAGCCTTTTGAAGAAGTCCGAGCATGGTTTAAATGTCGATAATGTGAAGATGGAGACATTTTAAAACCCATATATGTCTCGGAAGCATGAAAGGTTTAAGATAAGGTATCATCAGAATGATTAGTAAGATCTAAAGCTTATATGGTCTAGTTGGAATAGCATCGAGAGGGAATCATTCAAGAAGAGGTATTGAGATGTAGCTCTTTTACTTTAGGTTTTGTTTGAATGCTGGCATGTTGAGAGCAACATCTTAGTTCTAGAACTCGACATACTGACCCTTTACTTTCAATTGCAAGGATTTGGTCCCTACAATGGACAAATATACTGCATTACTCAACATTGAAAGGGCCAAGACTGACATAAAATACTATAAGGTGTTGCAACCTCCAACTTTCAAGAAAAGATTAGCTTCGATTCTTGAGGCAATGGAGTCCTAGATCAAAAGTCATATCAAAACAAAGAGGAATAATGAGTACATCTCATAGCCCAGTCTGAAGGAAGCAATGGTGAAATACCATTAACATCAAAAAAATTTAAGTTATCTATGCACTGGTAACACATGGTCTAGTCATATTTTTAAAAACATTAGGCTATGATAAAGGGATGATAGATATCTCTTTTCTTGATTGTGCTGTAACATCAATCCTACACCCGTCATCATTGCTAAAACTATTTGAGCTCTCAGCTTTTGTAGGAAAACAAGGATGGGTCGCTTCATTGGATGCATATTGCTTATTCATATTTGCTGCCTTAAAGAAAAGAGAATGTCATGTAATTTCTTGCCTAACTTCAGACTTATCTCTAAGGTCTTTGAGAAGGAATAGCCTTAAGACAAGTCCAAGGAGTAATGGGTCTAGAAATTTTGAAATCTCAGAGGGGAAAGTGGCATAGAAAGCCCTTCGATTTTCACCGCATACAATCATATACTAATGTAAAAATTATAGTTATGTGCTGCTTAGGGAAGCACTAGCTCCACACCCATTCTAGCCTTATGATAATTTCAGTGCTGACAATTCAAACCTTTTGTTCAAGACCATAAGTAGTAGGATTTTGATTATGGCAAACTTGATTACAAGTTGAAAGTTCAGTTAGTTTCCATGCTTTAAGACAAACCCATTATATGGATGGATATTGGAGAAGTAGTATGACTTAAGGATATGATAAATGGAGAATCTATCGTATTAATGATTGCTTACCCTTATCTAGTGTTGGAACATCACAAATATCATTAGATGAATTTCCCTCTAAGATCGAATTGCTCAAGTGTGAGTCTGACTAAGAAAAGGTAATCTTCATGGAAGAAATCACTCATTTAAAGGAAAAAAAGATCAACTAGAAATGGACCTCTATCTTTGGGATAATGAAATGAACCTAGTTATCAAGGAGAAAAATCACTTCACGGAGGATCTTGAAAGTCTAAAGAAGGACTACATGGCACTTACTAAAGCAAGCAAGTCTCTACAGTTTGGTAAATCATTAACTGAATAGGAGGTAGAAATCACTACCCTTAAGGGAAGCTGCATTGATGGAAAAAAGAGGCTAAAGTCAGCATGGAGAAGCTTGTAAGAACCAATGCCCTTATATCAATTTACCCAAGGAAAAAAAGATGTCTAGAAGCTTAAATTCATGATTTAAAAGAAAAGGTGGTCGAGAATGAGACCTTAACACTCATAATTCAAGATTTAGATCATTCCCTGTAAACTCACCGAGGCTAGGTTAATGAATTAATAAGAACCTTTAAACAAGGAGAGCGACAATGGCTATAGATGGTTGATCAGGCATTCCAGAATTATCAAGACCACTATCACAATCTCACCAAGTAGATTCTAGTAGCCCAATTATAGGTTGAGTACATAATAGACGTGGCATGATTTTTGACATATGATATCTTACCTATAAAAGCCTATGAACAAAAATTGTTGTATTTCCTAGAACATATGATCAAGCAATGTAATCATGCTAAGTGTTTCCAAATATAATCATGTGTAATCGAGATATTTTGTTGTTTTAATGAAAGACACTATTAGTGAAACTATCCTATAATGCAATTGTTCCTCTTGCATTTGCATTACTAACCTAATTCTTTTGTTGCTTTATTCATTCATGTCAAAAGTCATCTACTATCATGATCGCATACTCACCGTCATTTTATAAAACATGCTCATTACACATCATAAAAGTGTAATCCAATAATAATATAAGGTGAAGGTGCTCTAAAATGTGAAACCTATTATTCGTCATCAATGTAACACTCACAACCGTCAGAAATCCATGGAAATTGATCACCAAGCTTGCATTAAACGACTTGGGCTCATTTATAGGGAGTCTCTAGAGAAATCACTCTCTAAGAATGGGGAACCCCAAGCTCATATTTCATAGTTAGCTAAGTTACTATTCAAAGCTTTAATGGAAAAAAGGCAAACAAGCACTGTCGACATGAGAAAAAATTGGTCAATCTCGAGGGCAACTTAAATGATGGTACTAAAGCCACCATTGCTTAAGAAGGGGCATCACATGAGCAACATCCTCTAATAGTGATGATCCCACTAACTCAACCATCCATTTACATTAAGCCAGAAATGATATCCCATGGGGTTCAAAAAATTTCAAGTATGAACTCTTTATCGGCGAGACTTATAGTCTCAAATCTCAATAAGCAAGGTAGAGCAAGAAAAATCAAAGAGTTCATCAGAAAATGGTGAAGACTTAAACATATATCAGTCACTAGGAAAAATGCCTTCAGGTTGTTAAAGGAAGTGGCAAATTTAGGATTATTGATGCCAAATCTTTGGGATTGGTTTTTTGTCTTGTTATGCCAGATAAACTCAAAGTGCTGGATCTTAAAAAGTACAAAGGGACTACAGATCCGACTACCACCTTCACATGTACTGTGGCACGATGGTTGGATATGAAGAAAATGGAAAGCTATTATTTCACTACTTCTGGGATAGCCTAACTGGAACAGCCATATGTTGGTATAGAAGGCTTGATCTCATAAAAATTCAAACATGAATGGATTTGGCCTACACCTTTCTTGATCAATACAAGCACATATTCGACTAGGCCCTAGATTATTTCTCCTTATGAATATGAAAAAGAAAGCCTCTGAGAACTTCAAGCAATATGACAAAAAATAGAGAGAAGAAGTTTAAGTTCACCCTCTTTTAACCTAGAAAGAAATGACGATCATGTTTGTCAACACACTTCAAGCTCCCTACTATGACATATTGGTAGGAAATGCCATGAAGAATTTTACTGACATGATTATATCAAGCAAACTGATCTATAATGCAAAATGGCAAGATATCAATTAGAGAATTATTTAAATCAATTAAATAGTTAATGACCAAAGGTAAATAGAAGGAGGTGAATGCTATTAATAAAATTTTTGATAAGTTCACTTAAAATCCATATGTAGCATAGGTTATGTACTTCCAAAACATGCTGTATTCGAGTTTTAACCCCTACTCACTAGTGCCATAACTAGTTCATTTTGCCAAGTTCACTCCAACAATGAGTTTTATGCTGAATCCCATTTAAAGTACAGCTTAGATCACATAAACCTAAAATGAAAACAATGCAACAACTCCAAATAATCATCAAGCACCTGAGAAAAAGAACATTTTGAGCCACTTTCTTACTTTTACAAAGAGATTTACTCTTGTCTAAGTAGGTTAGCTATTGGCCCCAGTATTAATAAACCTAAGATCACCTTTATATCCTAAATGGTATGCTAATAATGCCTATTATGAGTACCATACCGAAGCACAAGGTCACTTTATTGAGAATTGCATCTTGTACAAGGGAAAAATGCAGAGTTTGCTAGAAAAAAGTGCGATCAAGGTTGAATAAGGGTCTAGACCTAATGCTAGAGCCAATCCACTTCCTAACCATGTAAAGCTAAGAGTGAATGCTATGATTGATTGGAAAGATTATTAGGTCAAATGAAGCATTAGAGAAGTTAAGACATTGATGAGTAGGGTATGACAAGCTTTCGTGAAGGCTAGAATAATGTTAAATATTGAAAACTAGAGTAAAAGAACCACTAAACCATTTTGTTGCCAATGTGATTGAGGGCATATTTTGCAACACTACTCACTTTTCCTAAGGATGGCCCAAGGAATGATAGATCAATCCAAAATTAAGTTTATGAGGAGCGGGATGAATATATCAGTCTATCTATTAATGCCATAGATGAGGAGTGACTTACCAATAATTGGCTTTCAAATTGTATGTTTTTTATGAGCATGGAAAAAAAATGATGAAAGCTTTAAGAAATACACTTTATGGTAGATAGAAGAGGCTGCCGAGATTTTCCAATTGTTAACAAAAAAAAATGATTGCTAGATTCATTAAAACCTTAGAGCACTTTATTTTAGAAAATAGTGAAGAATGCCCTAAGGAATTTTGTAGATGTAGTCATGTTGTGTGGAATGATCGATAAGGTCATGAAAAGTAGCTCAGACAAAAAGATACCGTTAAGGGTAAAGGGAAATAAAAGGTCGAGGCTGAATAATGGCTAAAATCCAGTATTAGAACTAGCTCATCTGAAGCTCTTAGTAAATCAGATGCGAATGGAATAGGTATTAAAGATGACTGCGAGATCATAAAAAGCATAGAAAAAGTAAAAAAACTAATGAATTTGGTTTGGTAAATCCTAGTACAAGTTGAATTGGTTAATAGGGTTGAAAAATAAAAAGAAAGCTGATGACTTTTATGATTTTCATACCATTTACGGCCATACTCTTTAAAAGTGCAAAGAGTTTTATGTTATCATTCCAAGAATGATGAAAGAGGGCGGCATTAGATTCTATGGTAAAAAGTGAACTTCACATACTAGGTCAGCAAAGCTATATCCTCTATCAACACCATGAAAGGGATAGGAAAAATCCTTCTTATGAGGTTAGAAAGCAATTAGTCCTCTTTGATAACCTATTGAGTATCAAGGTTACCGCTATTCAGCCTGCACCAAAGATGATCATTCAACTTTCATCCTCTTTCCCTTATAAAAACAAGGAAGTTCCTTGGAAATGAAAAAATAAAACTTTAATCAATGGAGAATTTAGTTAATAACCAGCAAACATTAACCTTTTAAGGGTAGGCCATCTAACTCGGATGGTAGATGTTATGCCTCAGCTACATCAAGAAATGAAACTCAACAAGAGAACACTACTCCTATTCCTTAAGTACCAATGTCTGTAACCAAAGAATCATATTTAATTATTGTCAAGGAGCCAGTAAGCGAGAAAAAAGCTATAAAATTCCTTAAGTTTATCAAATATAGCAAATACAACATTATTGATTAGTTCAACAAGCAACCAACCAAGATATCTATGCTGCCACTACTATTAAACTCCAAAGCTTACATGAATGCTCTCTTTAAGGTCTTGAATAGGGCATATGTCCCTTTCCATATCCTGATAAGCTAGTTAGATTGTTTAGTAAGCAATATCACTATCAACCATATATCTTTTAGCAATGATGAAATCCTTCATAGACGAAGAGGAAACTATAAAGCCCTTTACATCACCACATATTACAAAGACAGCATATTGCCTAAGGTGCTCATTGATTACAAGTTAACTTTGAATATAATGGTTGTATCAGGCTTGAACAACTCTCTATTGACCCATCTTATATCTAGAATAGTGGCACAGTTATGCAAGCATTTATGGAATTGTGAAGCATCATGGAAAACATCACTATTCCACTTCAAATTAGCCCATGCACTTACGAATTAGACTTTTATGTGATAGACATTGCTCTATCGTATAACTGCCTATTGAGAAGGCCTTAGATTCACTCTGCAGGGGTAGTACCATTATCACTACATCAACACTTAAAATTCATCATTGAAAACAAAGTTGTCAGCATTGAAGGAGAGGAAGACATTATTGTTACTATCTTAACTGATGCTCTTTATATCAAACCCGATGAGGATATTCTAGAATCCTCGTTTTAGTCTTTTAAGTTTGTTAATGCCATTTACGTCAAGGTGAGGTTGCCAATGGTTGAACCTCACCTATTAGGAGCACTTATATGAGTCTAAAGTTCACTATCAGTCAAGGTGCTCGGGCTGGAAAGGGACTTGGAAAACATCTTTAAGGAATTGTCAGAGCCTTGAAAGCTATTAGCCAGATTGAAAAAAGAAGATTAGGGTCCAAGCCCAGTGCACAATAGAAAAAAATAAGCTCAAAAGAATTGTCAGAAAAGGATGGCTCATCTGCTGGGACAAGACTTTGGGCACGAATCAATGACATTTCTACTGCTTTAGGAAAACCTTTATCCAAAAAGATATGTTAATATCATCTCTGAAATGTTATGCTTGTATTGAACAAGGCATTTGAGGATTTCACCATCAATGTGACTGATAAGCCAAAGATGTCAACAATGGACTAGAAGACTAGTATGTGCTCTGTAGGATTTATTCTAAGTGTTTGGACTGAACCCGAGATTCCTGTAATGTTCAAGTTTGTTTCAAAGTAATACTATGAACTAAACCTACATGTTGCAGCCTAAGAGCATTGCAGGATTCTTTGTATGGGCATCTTTTTTAAATATTAAATAAAAATGACTAAGTATTTTGCATTTCACCTTTGTGTACATTTTCATTTCTCTTGCCAACTTTTAGACCTTCCTCTACATATTTTTCCACCTATATTACTCTTTTCTATATTTTCAAGTACTTAGATGAAAGTGACAGGAATATTCATATTAAGATTCCATATATCAATTTTGAGTAACCAATTTGTGTTAGCTACATTGAGCCTAAATGGGATTCTAAAGAGAGTCCTGTACCCCTAGACCTACTAAGATTAATCAAACAAGAAGAAAAACATATATTACCTTATAAAAAACCTATTGAAACCATAAACTTAGGAACAAAAGAGAATAAAAAAGTTAAGATTAGAACCTCTATAAAGCATCAACTCAAGCTGAATTAATAAACCTCCTCCAAGAATATCGAATGTGTTTGCCTGGTCCTACTAAGACATGTCCAGATTAAACACCAACATTATGGTCAAAAAACTTCCCCTCAAACCTGAATGTAAGCCTTTACAACAAAAGCTAAAAAAGATGAAACTATAGATGCTTCTAAAGATTAAAGAGAAGGTGAATAAGCATTTTAAGGCATAATTTCTTAAAGTAGCTAAATATCTTAAATGGTAGCCAATATAGTCCCAATTCTTTTGCAAGGTACGGATATGTGTAGACTATAGGGACTTAAATCAAGCTAGCCCAAAGGATAATTTTCTTTTGCCTTACATCTACACTCTGGTAGACAACACCACTAAAAATATATTGTTTTCCTTCATGGATGGATTTTCAAGTTACAACTAAATTAAAAAGGCAGCCAAGAAGAAAACCATTTTTGTTGCCATGTCGGGCACTTTTTGCTACAAAGTAATGACCTTAGGGCTCAAGAATATGGGGGTAAGCTATCAAAGACAATGGTAACATTGTTCAGTGATCTTATGCACCAAAAATAGAGGTCTATTGATAACGAAATCACCAAAGGATAATGAACATATTGACAGCTTGTGAAAACTCCTCAAATGGCTTTGCAAATACCAACTCAAGCTTAATCCTACCAAATGCACATTTGGTGTCACATCAAACAAGTTATGGGGCTTTATTGCGATGGAAAAGGGAATAAAGGTTGATCCGAACAAAGCCAAGGGCATTCAAAACTAGCCACTACATTGAACCCAAAAAAATGAGGAGTTTCTTGGAAAAGTTAAACTATATAGCCCATATTATATCTCAGCTGACCAACAAATGCAATCCAATCTTTCAGCTACTTCAAAAATAGAATCCCAAAGAATGGAATGAAGAATACCAATAAGCCTTCAATAAAGTCAAACACTATTTTTTGAACCTATCAGTACTTGTACCATCAGTGCCCGGTCGACTTTTAATACTGTATCTATTAGTTTTTGATAAGTTTATAAGTTGTGTTTTGGGTTAATATGATGAATTAGATAAGAAAGAGCAGGCTATCTACTATTTGAGTAAGAAGTTCATAGAGTGTGAAAATAAATATTCAGTAATAGAAAGTTATGTTATGTTATGGCCTAGACAACCTGGAGGTCAAAGCAATACATGTTGTACCATACTACATGGCTGATTACTAAACTTGATCCCATTAAATATTTATATGAGGCCTCTACCTTTTAGGGAGATTAGGTAGGCGGCACTTTTTTCCCTTTGAATATGACATCATATCTGTGAACCAGAATGCCATCAAAGGTAGCATAATAGCAAACTTCTTGGCAAGCAATAGATAACTATCAACCTTTGGACTTTGAATTTCCTGATAAAGATCTAATGTGCATATCTAAGGCGGAAGATAGTTTTGATTGCAGTTTCTCTTAGAAAATGTATTTTGGTAGAGCTTTAAATGAATTGGAGCATAGAATTGGGGCAATTTTTATCTCACTAAAAGAAAACTATTACCCATCCAGCTCAAGATTGAACTTGCAGTTTGTCTTAGAAAATGTATTTTGGTGGAGCTTCAAATGAATTGGAGCACAGAATTGGGGCAATTCTTATCTCACTAAAAGAAAACTATTACCCATCCAGCTCAAGGTTGAACTTTGATTGTACCAATAATACAGCTCAATACAAAGCCTGCATCATAAAACTCCGAGCCTTTATTGAAAGAGATATTAAGACTATACAAGTGTATAGAGATTTGACCTTAGTCGTCTACTAATTGAAATAAGAGTGGCAATGTACATGCTAAATTGATTCATATGGGAAGTTGATCTTAGAACTCAGAAATGAATTTAATGATATTAGCTTCCAACATTTACCTCGAGAAGAGAACCAAATAGTCGATGCCTTGGCCATATTGCTGTCTATGTTCAAAGCTAATTAAGAATCAAATGTTGCTTCATTTAGACGAGCATTTGTACAATTCTAACACATTATCAAAATGTTAAAAAAGAAAGGAATGGCCTACCATGGTATCATGACATCTTTTGGTACATTAAAGATAATAATACCCCAAATATGCTATCAAAATTGACAAAAAAACTATCTAAAGAAATGTACGAGCTTCATGTTAGATGGTGAAATTTTGTACAAAGAAAGCTGGGATCAGGTATTACTTTAGTGCGCGGATGCCTCCTAAGCCAAAAAAATTTCTCAAAGAAGTCCATGAAGGAATCTCCGATACACATGGCAATAGACATTATTAACCTATTAACCCTGATTTTGATTTTGATATAACAAACAAACTTAAGTTAAATTAATACTCAACTTCGTATTTGTGTTTAAATTAAAAAGCATATTTAAAAATACTAAGTTTGTAATTATTGAAATGTGTTTGAGTTAACAAAAATGATTTCACAAACATGTTTTAAATGGTAAGTATCGATATAAAGAACATATGTATCGATACTATGCATAAAACCCTCAAATGTATCAATACAATGAACATATGTATTGATACAAGTTGCGTAATATCGATACTCACTCCATGAGTATTGATATAGGGCTTAGTAGTAGCCAAGGTTTGTATGAAACCCTCAAATGTATCGATACAAATGTGTATGTATCAATATAGGCTGCTTAGTATCGATACTAACTTCATGAGTATCGATACAAGACTTGGTAGTAGCCTAGGTTTGGATGAAACCCTCATATGTATCAATACAAAGGTATCTGTATCAATACAACTTGCTTAGTATTGATACTCAGAACCCAGTATCGATACAACAAGTTGTAACAGTTACTTTTTTGAACTGTGTATTGATACTATTGGTATTATATCGATAATATGGTGTGGGATTGAACGAAAATCAGCATTTATGAAGTCTACAATGGCTCTCCAACCATGACATTAAATGCCCAACATCTATGAATCAATTTGTAGCTATAAATAGAGGTTCCAAACAGCTAAAAAGGTAGAGATATAGATTTCATTGAATCATTGAGCAACAAAAGCTCTAAATCATCAAATTCATTATATCTACCTGTATCAATTCATAATCATCAAGTCTATTTGTATCTTATTTTCTTGTACTTAAATTCCAGTAAACATCTACCTACTAGAGGTTCAATTAGTTTGCAAAATACTTCTTTCATTTCACAAAAGGGGTTGTGCGAAAGTGAGTAAAAATATTTGAGAGTTTGGGGTATAATTCTTAAAGTATTTGAAAAGTTCTATCTAAGCCTTAAAATACCTTAGCCTTAAAGGTAACAATTTTCTTAGTGAATTATGGGAATCACCTTGGCAAAAAAGTACTAAGAAGAAGGATGTAGGTGCCAAATTAAAGTACCAAACCTCTACACATCGATTGTTGATTTTTTTTCTTCTTTATGTTATTTTAATTTTTAAATTTACAAAGTTTTTATAGAACCAGTTCACTCCCCTCTTGGTTCAATCTCTCCATTGAAGCTAATAATTGGTATCAAGAGCTTTAGTCTCTTTTATAGGTTTCACAACCTTGAGAAAAGATCCTTGATGGCTCAAAAATAGAGAATGCAAACATTGTAATCAATGCCTCAAGAAGCTTACAAGAGTTGAAAAACCAAGATGAAGTTTGTTTTATGACATGTAAGACAAATGCAAATGCTATAGGACTTGAAGGGCATTCCATCATAAGACCTCCACTCTTCAATAGTGACAACTACTCATATTAGAAAACAAGGATGAAGGTCATTATCCAAGCAAACGATTATGAAGTATGAAAAATCATCATCAATAGTTCACTCATTCCAACGAAGAAAGTCAGAGATTGCATTATACCAAAGGAGGAAAAAGAATGGGATGAACAAGACACCAAAATGGCACAACTAAATGCCAAGGCTCTGCAAAAATTATTTTGTGCTCTTGGTCCAAGTGAGTACAATAGAGTCTCACTATGTGACAATGTAAAGCAAACGTAGGACAAGCTAGCAACCACACACGAATAAACAAATCAAGTCAAAGAATCCAAAATAAGCATGCTCACATTTGGCTATGAATTTTTCAAGATGAAGACGGATGAAACCATTAAAAAAATGTCAAACAGATTTACAAATGTTATCAACGGGTTGAAGGTACTCGAAAAGACTAATCCAAATAAAGAGATGGTAAAGAAGCTACTCAATAATCTTCCCAAGTCTTGGGAAGCAAAAATGATAACAATTGAATAATCCAAAGATCCCAACTCACTCTCTTTGGATGAACTCATAGGTTGGCTTCTAACCTATGAAATGAAGATCAAGCATGGCCAAGAACCATTAAAGAAGGTAAGTTTTGCCTTTAAATCAACCATACCTAGTGATGTCGAGGAAGATGAAAAAATGGCTATGTTCGTGAAAGGATTCAACAAGTTCATGAAAATGAACAAAGCTAGAAAACCTTTTAGAAAAGAAATAATAAAGGGAGACTCAAGCAAAAAAGAGAAAAAATAAATTATTTGCTATGAGTGCAAGAAACTAGGATATATCAAATTTAAATGTCTAATATGGAATAAATCAAACCCGAAGTAGCAAAAAAAGAAGGCAATGGTGGGCACATGGAGTGATAGTGACACTTTCGATAATGATGATAATGATGAGCCATGACACATAGGTTGGCCACCTCCTTATCATCATTATCGAAAGTGTCACTATCACTCCAGGTATCTTCTAAAGTTAATAATACTTACTCATTTGATGAATTACAAGATGCATTTGATGAATTAGCATTAAAATTCGAAGTTATGAATTTGAAATACAAGAAAATGAATTCTAAACTCAAGGAAGAAAATAAAACATTAAGCATGACAAGTAATGATCTTAAGAAAAGAGTAAATCAGTTACAAGTTAATATTGATGATCTAACCAAGAAGAACACAAATTTGCATAACTCGTTTACAAGGTTTTATATGGTACAACAAAAATTAAATAACATACTAGAAACACAATAGGCATTCTTTGATAAAGATGGTTTAGGCTACAATAGAATCAAAAAAGAAACTCACTTTAAGAACTTCTTCATACCATAAAACAAATCATTTGTTGCATTTAGCATATAGATAAATTGCCACAAATGTGGTCACACATTCCATACATACTCCTTAAAAATTATCACTTTTAGAGGTAAACTTATTAGAAGAATATAGGTCCCCAAAGGTGTTCGCACATCTTAAGATAAAGCTACAAAATTAAAATAGATTCCAAAAGGCATAAAAATTTTGAGCACTAATACTCAAGGACCTAAGAAAGTTTAGGTACCTAAAAAGAAAATATGATTTTATGGTTGTAGAAGGAAGGGCATTGCTTCAAGGCAAATTCAACAAAAGAAAATTCTTAGTACCTTGATAGTGGATGCTCAAGACACATGACCAGTGACTAAATCAATTCGTGGAGCTAAAGCCTAAGGATGGAAGAAGTGTTACTTTTGGTGATAATGCAAAAGGATAAATTAAAAGTACTGGAACCATAGGTAATAATTCCTCATCCAACATTGAAAATGTTTTATTTATCAAAGGTCTCAAACATAATCTCCTTAGTATTAGTCAATTGTGTGATAAAGGTATGAAAGTTATATTTGAATTAATAAATTGTCAAGTTGTTGATGTTAAGACAAACAAAATTGTTTTTGTAGGACAAAGACAAGGAAATGTTTATATTGTGCATCTAAATGATTTATCCTCTCAAAATGTTTATTTCGTTGCAAATAATGATGACTTGCATTAATTGTGGCATAAAAAATTAGGACATTCTAGTATGAATGTAATCTCCAAACTATCTAGAAAAAACCTTGTTGTTGGATTGCCAAAAATAAAATTTGATAATGATAGAATATGTGATGCATGTATCCAAGGCAAACATAGAAGAGCTTCATTCAAACCAATTAATATTGTCTTAAATACTAGAGTATTACAACTTATTCATATTGATCTTTTTGGTCCTACTAGGACATTAAGCTTAAAAGGTAAACAATATAGATTTTTCATTGTAGATGATTAGTCTGGGTTTACTTGGGTTCTCTTCTTACAGTCTAAAGATGAAGCCTTAGAAAAATTCATTACTTTTTGCAAAATCATTAAAAATGAAAAGAGTTATTCTATTTCAAGTGTAAGGAGTTATCATGGAAAAAAGTTTGAAAACCTTGGTTTTGACAAATTTTGTAATGAAAATGGTATTAGCCATAACTTTTCGGCACCTAGAACTCCTCAACAAAATGGAGTTGTTGAAAGAAAAAATAGAACCTTAGAAGAAATTGCTAGAACCATGCTTTTTGAAAACAATTTACGAAGATATTTTTGGGTGAAAGAAATTAATACTTCTTACTGCATTATAAATAAAGCCATGGTTCGGTCAATCCTAAAGAAAACTCCATATAAACTTTTTAAAGGAAGAAAACCTAACATTTGCTACTTTTATCCTTTTAGATATAAATGCTTTATATTAAATAATAGAAGGACAATCTTGCTAAATTTGATGCAAAAAGTGATCAAAAAATTTTTCTTGGTTATTTAACAAATTTCAAAGCTCATAGAGTGTTTAATAAGAGAACTTTAGTTATTGAAGAGTCAATACATGTTATATTTGATAAAGCTAACTCAACCTTGAGAAAGGTATCTTTTGACAATGATGATGTAGAAATTCACCAAGAACAAACATAACATAAGGAGCAAGGACAAATAATGCAAAATCAAGAAGATCCAAAAGAGGAAGAACTACATGAGCCAACTCAAGTAGAAACAAAAAGAAATCATCTTAGAGAGTTGGCTTATGTTAAAGATGGTAAGATAATTGGTGATCCAAAGCAAGGTGTAAGAACTAAATCATCCTTTAGAAATACATGCAATTATGTAGCCTTCCTTTCACAAATTAAGCCTAAGAATTTAGATGAGGCTCTAAAACATAATAATTGGATCATAGCTATGCAAGAAGAGCTAAACCAATTTGAAAGAAGAAAAGTTTGGAATTTAGTTAAGAAACCTAATGATTATCCCATTATAGGTACTAAATGGGTTTTTAGGAGCAAACTTGATGAAAACAGAACAATAGTTAGGAAAAAGGCTAGATTAGTAACCAAAGGATATAGTCAAGAACAAGGAATTGATTATGATAAAACTTATGCCCCCATAGCTAGACTAGAGGCCATTAGAATACTACTAGCTTTTGCATGTTTCAACAACTTCAAGTTATATCAAATTAATGTTAAAAGTGCTTTTTTAAATGGCTTCATCAGTGAGGAAGTTTATGTTGAACAACCTCCCGATTTTGAAAATCCTTATTTTCCCAATCATGTTTTTAAACTTTCTAAAGCATTATATGGATTAAAGTAAGCACCTAGGGCATGGTATGAAAAACTCTCAAAATTTTTAATTACAAAAAGGTTCAATAGAGGTAATGTTGACAAAACTTTATTTATAAAAGTAAAAAACAAGGACATTTTAGTGATTCAAGTTTATGTTGATGACATTATTTTTGGTGCTACTAATGAATCTCTTTGTCAAAAATTTTCTAAGTTAATGCAAGGTGAGTTCGAGATAAGCTTGATGGGAGAATTAGCATCCTTCTTGAGGTTGTAAATTAAACAAACTAAAGATGGCATCTTTATCAATCAAGCAAAGTACTCCAAAGAATTACTCAAGAGGTTTAAAATGGATGAAGCAAAGTCTTGTTCCACATCTATTAGTACCTCAACAAAGCTTGAAAAGAATGAAGGAGGTAAAATCATTTACTCTAAACTTTACAGGTCTATGATAGGTTCATTGCTATATCTTATCCTGAGTAGACTGGCCATAATGTTTAGTGTATGCATATGTGCTAGATACCAATCATCACCACGAGAGTCTCATCTAATTACCATAAAAAAAGTCTTTAGATATCTTAGTGACACTCCAAATCAGGCCTATAGTGTCCTAAAGAATCATCCCTTATCTTACAGGCTTACTCCAATGTAGATTTTGGTAGATGTAAAATTGATAGGAAAAGCACTCCCAGAACATGTCAATTTCTTGGAAATATGCTCATATCATGGTTTTCCAAGAAATAAAATAATGTTGCTTTATCCACAATTGAAGCAGAATACATATCTGTAGGTAGTTATTGTGCCTAAATTTTATGGATAAAACAACAAATGAAGGATTTTGGCATTACCATGGATCATATTCTAATTAAATGTGACAATACTAGTGTTATTTATCTCACCAAAAATCTAATCCAACACTCTAGAACCAAGCACATAGAAATTAGACATCATTTAATTAGAGATCATGCACAACAAGGTGATATAGTGCTTGAGTTTGTTGATACCTTCCATCAATTAGCTGATATTTTCACTAAACCACTTGACAAGGATAGATTTTGCACAATTAAAAGAGAAATTGAATTAATTAATACACCCTAAAATTCATAATTTACATCTAATTTTGATGTTGTGCCTTACTATTGCTTACATAATGCTTAGTTTGATAAAACTAGCTTTACACACTTACTTGTTGATAATGCTTAATTGTGATAACTTTATTGGATAATTTTCTTACATCTTGATTAAGCCTTGAATGATCTTAATTTTGGTCCAAGATATATTTTCAAATGTTTTAAATAGATAATTGGATCAAAATTACATCTAATTTGATGATATCTTGTTGAAAATGACCACATATTAGGCCATCTATATTGATTCTTGTATATTCTTCTCTCGTGTATCAAGACTTGTTTTCAGTATCGATGCAATCCCATACTTGTTCTTTGTATCGATGCATGTCCTTCTGTATCGATGCACCATATCGATACTTCTCAGTGTATATCGGTACAATAGTAATTTGATCTAAGTCTTGAGACCCAATTTCTTATATCGATACAAAACCTAGAAATGTTCTTTGTATCGATACTGTTTCTTCTGTATCGATACTCACTATTCATTTAAAACTGCCCACGCAATTTTCTTCCATTTAAAACAAAACTATTCATAATCTTTCTCTCTCTCTCTTTCACTCCATTATCTAATTATCAAATCTCATCATCTTCAGTTTTTTTTTAAAATCCATTGATCCATTAACCAAATTTCTTTATTGCACTTACCCAAAACCATTTCAAAATCACTCATTACCATCCAAACCATTAAGATTTTGACACTTCCCATCACTCTAACCTTTACTGATTCTCTTTCTGAATTCATCTTTTTTTGTCCAAATTTCTTCCAAAAAATCAACTTCATTTTATTCCTAAATCATTCCCAACCATTGTTTGTGCAATTGATTCTGGATCAAGTCTTTACATCACATCAATTGCAACCTAATTTTAGTGCCCATCACCTATTCGACAAAACTCCTCAAATAGCCTTTTAGCTACTCAACCTATTTCCTCACCACCTATTCGACAAAAGTCCTCACATACACCATGGCTTCCAAAGCTAAACAAATAGCATGCCATCAAGGTCCTATCACCCATGCCTCCACCTCTTTGGCTCATTAACCACCTTTAGCCCAAAATCAATCTTTCTTTGGCTTGTGCTTTCATGATACATGGCCGTGAGAGCATTTCACCACCATTTATGCCTATATGCCTATCCAACAATGTCGTGTCATCCATTTTCCATTTCTATAGTTTATTAACTATCCCTATCTTTAGACCTTTGACACTTTTAGATGGACCAAAATCCTTTCCTTAAATGTTTCAGTGCGTGAAAATCTTGTCCGTGCCTTCTTTAGTAATACATCTCTCATTGTTGATGACCATAATAATGTCATTACTATTCGATCTTATCTTTTGGGACAAAATCTCCTAGTTAACACAACTTCTATCACCTTAACCTTCGATTTTCTGAATGAAGGCGTCATCAATAAAGGCTCGAGTCTTGCCACATTATGCACCCTCCACAACAAAGCCGTGTTTTGTCCTCCGGTTGATTGCTTACTCTATCTTATTATTTCACACATGCTCCATCCATACGGAACCAAACATACTTTAATTAGCAATGCGAATTATTGGTGGCTACATATGATTCAATCCGACACTTATCTGAACTTAGCCTAGTTCATATTTGTGGACCTCGTCCTATGTGTACGTGGTTGTTATAGTCTTCTCCATGACATGGCCTTGAGTTACTACTTTGAAACTCAAGGTTTTGATCTTTCATGCGACCCCGGTATTATGGTAACCACATATCGCTACATCAGTTGCAAATTTATGGAACTTGCTGGATATGAAATTGAAGGTAGCAACTTTGTTCCAAAATCTCATCGACAGTTGCCACTTTAGCAACTGGATGCTTTCGCTTTTGACGATCATGATGAAATAGAGCATGATAAGCCTCTTCTATCTCTGGCTCCTGAGCCTATGGATATTCCCACTATGTTTACATCTATTATGGGTCCTCTTGATGCATGGAAGGGACATTTTGATGCATCGATGCTTGTCTCTCTTCTATTAAGTAAAGTCACCAAGCTTTAAGGGAGCAATTCCATGCTTTCTCTGCTACTTTTCCTCGTGTACCTCCACCTACTCCTTTACCCGCCGAGGATCTTTCAACCAATGAAGTCTAGTCACTTAGGCTTTTGTCTTTAAGATATTGTTTTACGATCATTAGGATTTTTCTTTACCTATTGGTTTTCATGATTTTAGACTTCTACGCTACTTTATGTTTTGCATTGTCTTGAACATCTTTTGCTTGATAAATTTATACCTATTTATCCTTGAATTCTATTTTGATACAACAAAAAGAGGGAGAAAGACCTTAAATTTGCAATATATTACTTTCCATGAATTGATTATGCATATGTTGAAACATGAATTATGAATTGATTATGCATATATTGAAACACGAATTATGAATTGATTATGCATATGTTAAAACCCGAATTACATGTTAAACTTAATTTCTTAAGCCTAATTTCTAATCTTGGGCAATTTATTGAGAGGGAGTCACTTCTTTCATTTCTTAAAATAAATTTTTACCTTGTTGAAGGGGAGTTATTTGTTCATTAAACTCAAGCACAAGCAAATTCATCTTAAGTTTTTTAATATAAAAAAGGGAGAGATTGTTAACCTTGATTTCAGTTTCGATATAACAAATAAGCTTAAGCTAAATTAATACTTAACTTTGTATTTGTGTTTAAATTGACAAACATCTTTAAAAATACTAAGTTTGTAATTATTAAGATGTGTTTGAGTTAACAAAAATGACTTCACGAACAAGTTTTGAAGGTTAGTATCGATACAAATAACATATGTATTGATACTATTCATAAAACCCTCAAATGTGTCGATACAATGAACATATGTATCGATACAGGCTGCTTAGTATCAATACTCACTCCATGAGTATCGATACAGGGCTTGGCAATAGCCAAGGTTTGTATGAAACCCTCAAATGTATCGATACAAGTGTGTATGTATTGATATAAACTGCTTAGTATCGATATTCACTCCATGAGTATCGATACAGGGCTTGGCAGTAGCCTAGATTTGGCTAAAACCCTCATATGTATTGATACAAAGGTATCTGTATCGATACAGCTTGCTTAGTATCGATACTCAGAACCCAATATCGATACAACAAGTTGTAACGGTCACTTTTTTGAACTATGTTTCGATATATTGGTATTGTATCAATACTATAGCACGAGATTGAATGGAAATTAGCATTCAGCTCTCCAACCACAATATTAAATGCCCAACATCTATGAATTAATTTGTAGATATAAATGAAGGTTCCAAATAACTGAAGAGGCAGAGATACAGATTTCATTGAATCATTGAAGAACAAAAGCTCAAAATCATCAAATTCATTATTTTCTACTTGTATCAATTCATACTTTTCTAGTTTATTTGTATCTCATTCTTCTTGTACTAAAATTCCAGCAAACATCTACCTACTAGAGGTTTAATTAGTTTGCAAAATACTTCTTTCATTTTATAAAAGGGTTTGTATGAAAATGAGTGAAAATATTTAAGAGTTTAGGGTATAATTCTCAAAGTATTTGAAAGGTTTTATCTAAGCCTTAAAATATAGTTGCGTAAGGTTATACCTTAGCTTTAAAGGTAACAATTTCCTCAGTGAATAGTAAAAATCACCTTGGTAAGAAAGTACCAAGAAAAGAGGACATAGGTGCCAAATTAAATGATTGAACCTTTATACATCTATTGTTGATTTTTTTTCTCTTCTTTAACTTATTTTAATTTTCAAATTTACAAAGTTTTTATAGAACCAATTCACCCCCTCTTGGTTTAATCTCTCCATGGAAGTTAACAAACATCAAATGACGAAATAGGTCATGCAATCAAGCTATTATTGGTTGACTTCAAGAAAGATTGCATCAACTGTGTTTGGAAGTGCCACAAATGCCAAATCTATGCAAACAAATCCATGTCCCACCATCACTTGTACATGTTATAATAGCTCAATGGCCTTTTTCTAAGTAAAGCATGGACATGATTAGACTTATCACCCATAAGGCTTTTAATGGGCATAGTTTCATTTTAGTTACTATTGATTATTTCACCAAGTGGGCAGAAGTGACTTCTTATACCAATGTCACCAAATTCATTATGTGTAAATTTGTGAAATAGGACATCATCCGCAAATATAGGCTTTATAAACAAATCATCATAGATAATGCATGTAACTTGAAAAGTGAGATGATGGTAGCAGTCTATTTTTATGCAATATTCAACATCATAACTTAGTGCTATATCATCTAAAAATGAGCAGAGTAGTTGAAGCAGCCAACAAGAATATTAAAAAAATCGTAAAAAAGATGGATGAAACATATAAAGATTAGCACAAAAAGTTACCTTTTGCACAACATATGTATCGAACAATAGTTCAAACTTTTATGGGTGCTACCTCATTTTCCCTAGTTTATGGCATGCAAGTTGCTCTACTTATCAAGGTTGAAATCCCCTCGCTTAGAGTCTTGATGGAATCATAACTTAAAGAAGCCGAATGGGTTAAAAACCGATATGTCTAGCACAATCCCATTGAGGAGAAAAAAGTGAAAGCCATCTATCGTGGGCAGGTGTATCAAAAACATATAATGAGAGCCCATAACAAAAGGCTTTATCCTTATCAATTCTAAAAAGTTGACCTAGTACTCAAACAAATCCTCCCGATTCATAAAGATGCTCAAGGAAAATAGATTCTAAACTAGAAAAGGCCATACATGGTAAAGCGCATATTTTCTAAAGGAGCATTTACCTTAATTAAGATGGATAAAAGTGATTTGCCCAATCCTGTCAATTCTAACTGCTTTAAGAAATACTATGCCTAAAAGGATTTAGGATGAAAACTCAAAAGGGCATTCTACTCTTCTTTTTTTTTTAAAAAAAAAAAGAAGAAAAACAAAAAAAAAAGTTCAAGAAAACAAAACTACTTAAGTTGAAAACTTGAAAAAAAGGCATAAACGACCAACCTCTCTTTAAAATTGGACCAACTTTGATCCACTTCTCCTTGACCAAAACACCAAATCATAACTTAGGCTATCTATGGGATGCCAAACTACTTTACCTGATCTCATTCTCACCCACACTTGAAAAAATGATGTCTACGTAACCTCGAGATAGCCATCCGACCACAAGAGAATCCAAAAAATCTCCTTATGAGTGAACCAATATCGAAAGGATTAACTACTTGAGAAAGGTCTTCGAAAGCATTCAATGAAAGGTACACATCATCAGCGTCAGGGACTTAGCAACCAAAAAACCCTTATTAACTCTTTTGTATCTCAAAATCTTTCATGATCTTAGAATTTATCATAACTTATACCCTCTTTTTTTGAATGAAATATAATCATTTGATTTCTCGCAAAGTTCTTTTGTAACTCAAGCATTCCATGTTGCACCATGTTTATCATTTAATTGATAATGCTTGACAATAGTATTGATAACAGGATTTCCTAGCATTACTTTGAAAGATAAAACTTTGTAGGAATTTTGTTTCATGTTTAAGGATCACGAATAAACCTTGGAACCATAATTGCTTTTATCGTTAGACCTTTATATCTTGATAATGTGCTTAAAACCTTGTCCCTAATAAACCCTAACCGAAAGGTAAAGGGCAAAAATCCTATTCCACTTGTTATCGAAACAACTAGAATTTAGATCAATCCACTCAGACCACCAAAGACACCTTTTAATTAGAATTGATTAGATAAATCTTCTATACTTACCACCAAACTTAACTCAACGAAAAATCCCCAAACATGAGTTATTTAAGGTTAAAACATTTCCTTCAGAACCATGGGCCCTTTTTAAAGACAACCTTATCATTCGAAACCTCTAAAAATCTAAAATAAGATTAGTGAATCTTGGGGTAAGAGGTTACCTTATCAAACTCATGGAAGAACAAATAACTAAAAAGGGTAGAATTAATCGTTGAATTAGGCTTTAAAATCATCACCTTTGCATTAATTAAATGTATATTTGCATCCCTATGCATCATACAACAATTAACACCTTCTAGGTGCAAACTCCTACTCACAGAAGGTAAACTAGTAAAGAACCTCAAGTACAAATCCTAGTTTCCAAAAGGTTTGAAAGGCTTTTGGTAAAAATCCTATGAGCTGGCAAACTGAAAAGTTATCCAGGATCATTTAGTTTATAAAGAGCTAGATGCATTTTTTCCTTCTTAGTTTGCAAAAAGCAATATGCCTCCTTTCTTTTCAATCCACAAAGAGTTAGGCATTTCTTTCAGTCCATAAAGAGCTAGACCCCTTTTTTTCTTTTTCCAAAAAACTAGACATGTTTTTCTTCATTTTGGTCCACAAAAAGCTGATGCCATTTTTCCATTTTAGTTTATAAAGAGCTGGATGTATTTTTTCTTTTAGTTTACAATTTGTAGATGTCTTTTTCCCTTTTAGTCCATAAAGTGTTGAACAGCTTTTCTCCATTCAATCCATAAAGAGTTGGCACCTTTTCCCTTTTACTTCATATAGAGCTAGATGCCTTTTCCTTCTAGTCTACAAAAAGTTGAGCACCTTTTCCCTTTTAGTCCATAAAGAGCTTGATGCTATTTTTTTATTCCATAAAAGCTGGACAGCTTTTTTCTTTTTAGTCCACAAAGAGTTGGATGCTAGTTTAGTTTGTACATAAAAAGTCAGGCACCAGTTAAGTTTGTCCATAAAGGGTTAGGCACTTTTTCCTGGGCACCTTTTCCTTTTAGTCCATAAAGAGCTGGACACTTTTCCTTTTAGTCCACAGAGAGCTGGACACCAATCAAGTCTATCCATAAAGAGCCAAGCACAAACAGAGTTTGTCCGTAAAGAACCTAGCACCAATTAAGTCTATCTGCAAAGTGCCAAGGATAAATCAAGTCGATCTATAAAGAGTTAAACACTACCTGAGTCTATCTATAAAGAGTCGAGCACCAATTGAGTCAGTCTATAAAAAACTAAACATCAATCCAATCTGCCCATAAAGAGCTAGACATCTATTAAGTTAAAGTCCATATTAACTGGTCCTTATCCAAATAGGTCAAACCTTAGGAAAATAATCCAAAAGCCTAATAAAGGGCTAAAACTTAAAAAGAGAAAAACTAATCAGACTTTCATCAAATTGCCATCAATATATTGTGATCATCATAATTAAACATTAATTAAATTTCATTTTTGCAACCATTTAAGAAACATTATCTTATCTCAACCAAAATGGTGTCCATTTTTAGATTTATTACTTTGGGCCATCATTTGAGGCATCAAAGGTCATTTGAATGAGCATGAGTTAGTTTTGACCAAGGTAAGGTACTCAAAGAGCCTAAGGCACGTGTAAGCCATATTGCTACATAGGTGTTGATACCAAGCTTTCACATCACTTAAAATTCAAGTTTTCATATGCAGTATCAATTCAAGAGGGTTTAGTAACATAACCTAAGGTATGATATCAGTACTTAGCATATTTGTATCAATACAGCCTTAGCAGTAGCTAAAATTATGATTTTTGGCCAAATGTATCTATACACAAGCAAGAGTATTTATACACGCCTTTGAAGTATTAATACAGGTCTCCAAGTTTCGAGACTGGGAACATTTTTCATTCTTGGTATCAATACAAAATTTATTGCATTGATACCAGGGGATAGAATTTGCCTTATGTATTGATACAAAAAGCTTTGTATGGATACATCAAGGCATTTTTACCTAGTTCAAACCATTTCTCAGCATTTGCACCATTGATCTAAAAATCCAATTTAAATAGATTTTTTTGACCAAAATCATCAAAAATTCATACCAAGCCTTAGCATTAGACTTGTGATTGGATTTGAACAAAATTTTTAGGTCCAAATAGCCATTACAAGGGAAATTTTATTACATTATGCAAGTTGCTAAAGGGTAAGATTGATTTTTCTCAATGCTCAGCTACATAAAGTGGCCTTGATCCACTATTTTTGCCATGCAAACTAATAAGTTTGCATGGCAGTTAAGCATAGTACTTTGTCTCAACTTGAGGTACATGTAACAAAACCCCATAATACCTTTGCCTTTTGCACTTTTTATTTTCATATTCACATGACTATACATGACAACTTTGGCTTAGCTGGGAACTCTACAACATAACACTACAACACACTATGGACGACATAAGAAAAACACATAAAAAAACTCTACACACACTACATAGACATATTTATAATAAAACACTCACTTTTATACATTTTCTCAACATTCATCAGCCACCAAAAAACTAAAAACCTTTTTCCATTCTTATAGCTCCTTCAAACCACCATAAAAACCCTTTCAAAACCCTCAATTCCATTCATTTTTTCTCTTAAAATGCCCTCTATTAACATCCTAACTCAAATGCTCCTTCTTTTCATCATTTTCCTGCTTTCAATATCAAAAAGAGAAGAAAGTGAGTCTAAAGTTATTGCCTAAATAAAAGGCTAAAAGTTAAAGCTTTTGGTATATCTTCTCCTTCTACTCTATTTATTTTCTTATTTTTTAGGATTTGCATCATTCTAGTGACCCTCTTTATGTTACCATGACCTTTCTAAGATATTCATGCATTATTATTGCCCTAGTTATGGTAATCTTAGGATTTTGATAATTCTCTTGATGCTTTGATGTTGCTTTGATGGTCAAACATGCCATATTTTATTTTCACCATCATAATAATCCCTGCTCATGCATTTTTCTTATCATGTTTCATCCTTTTTCACATGTTAAAATCATACATGAATGTTCACCCTAACATATCTTAAGCATATTCTTATATTTTCTTGCATTTTGATAGGTTTCAGAAAATAAAAATGTCATCTTGAAAATTCCAGCATGTTTCTTTTTGTTTAAACCTGTTCATATCATTTTTCTTAGAATGATTTTTGATGCTATACATGGAGTTAATATGTCCATATATTCTTTTTACCCCTTTTTTTTGCACTTCTGCCATTTTTTCTTTGCCAAAATGTTATCTTTTTATTTAGATGTGTTATCTATCTGCGTTTTCATTTATGTCGTATTTTGTTCTTAACATGTTTGCTTATGGAATGCAAAAATATGATTTTAAAAAAAAGCCTAAGTTAAGTCTTTGCTATCTCCAATAGATGGGGACTAGCATGGATATAATGTTTTCACAAAATTGGTTCTCCAATCTTGAGGATAAATCAAACTGTCCAGGTCTATATTTGTGGTTAAATGAACTGCAAAATGCTATTTTTCAAAAGAAAAATTCCCATTTTATTTCTTAAAAATATTCAGCCTTGATCTTGAGTTTAGCCCTCTTATTTTTAGCATGGTCGATGGGTTATTTCATCGTCCTAAACTACTTCAGGTTGTGAAATGAATTCATGATGCCTATGTCACCCTCTCTTTTCTATCGTGGAAGTTTGGGTGTCCACGGTTCAAGTTTAGTCCTAAGAAAGTAAAAAAATACTGAAAAACTCCCATGTTTTTGCTTTGACAATACTATGCCCACCATTTAAAAATTTATTTTTGAACTCAAACACATTTTTCTAGAATTTTGTATATTTTTTTGGAAAGAACATCGACTTGACTTTTTAACAATTCTTATGTGCACCCAAACCATTTCGGATGAAGGGATTATGATTTTTTGAACCTTTATTGTCTAGAACCCATAAAACTAGCGAATCACATTTTTTTTTAGGACATTCCAGCCTACCAAATGATTTTTTCAATTTTTAAAATATTTGTCCTAAAAATTTTGTGAAGTTCCCTTCCTAGAATGGTATTATTGCAATTTAATGATCCCAAATGAGTTTAGGATAATTTTTCAAAATCTATTATGCTTTTTCCCTAACATTTATTGCCAGTGTTGAAACATACCCTAGTTCTAAAATTAATTTTGCCTAGAAAGCAATTTTCTAGGATTTTTGGAATATTTTTATATTAATCCTTATTAGGTTAAATTTCCAATGGTACTTGTTCACCTTATAGAGCCTTTTGGTAAAGCCAGAATAAATTTGGGAAGAGTGACAACATGATGCTATCCCTTATTTTTTGGAACCAAAATTAACCCGATTTCTTAGGCCACCTTTATCGAGACATTAAAATGTCTTGAAGCACATCTGATTAACTCCCATGGAGCCATGTACTACAACTAGACTAAGATCAAGGCTAAAATAGAAAGATAATTTTATTCAAATTCTCTGTTACTATTTTAAAATATATTTTTCACCCCCAAAACAAACTTTTTTTTGAATGCATTTAAAATTTTCACCTTTAGGGATACTCTAACCCTACTTCTTTGAAGGGACACTTTAACCCCACTTTTCATTGAAAACTTAAATTTTTTTTCTTTTCGGCCTTCCCGAGACTTTAATCAAAACTTTTATCAATGGGGATACTCCAACCCTATCTCTTTGAGGGGACACTCTAACCCTACTTTTCGTTGAAAACTTAAATTTTTTTTTCTTTTAGACCTTCTTGAGACTTTAATCAAAACTTTTATCAATGGGGATACTCTAACCTTACCTCTTTGAGGGGATACTCTAACCCTACTTTTCACTTAAAACTTAAATTTTTTGTTTCCCAGACCTTCTTGGGACTTTAATCAAAAACACAGTGTTCAGCTAACTTGCACCGATAGACCCCTATTATATTGGAATTAGGCACCCATGTTCCATCAATAAAAAGAGGGCTTTCTAGACTTCATCAATAAAGAGAGGGCTTTCCAGACTTTTTTTATTTTTTTAATATTAAAATTTTCACCAATGAGGATATCTAACCCACTTCTTCAAGGGAATACTCTAACTCCATTTTTCATTTAAAGCCAAATTTTCTCTCTCTAGGACCTTTTAATGATTTTTAATCAAAACCTTTTTAAACATATCTACAATTTTCACTTTTGAAGATATTCCAACCTCACTTTTTAAACGGATATTTAAACCCTCTTTCATTTAAAATTTGAATTTTCTCTCTCTTGAAACTTTCTATGTTTAAATACATCCAAAATTATCACATTAGGGATATCTCAACCTCGCCTTTTGAGGAGATACTCTAACCTCATTTTTTAAATTTCACTTGAAATTTAAATTCTTTCTCCCGGACATCCCTAGGTTTACTGATCCAAACCTCTTTTTTTATCCTTTAAATTACCACTAAATCCACATGTGTCTTAGAATTATCATTCCAGTTATTCCTCAATAATCAAAGACAATTATGAGATACATCCTAACCGTCCCTCCTTTTTATATTTTTATGTGTTTGTTTTTATGCAGCATTATTATATTCTTTTCCATTTTACTAACATGGTTTCCTTTGTAATAACCATTGTACATTCATATTTTAAAATTGTTTTCAAAATTTACAACGCAATGTTCCGCATCAGTATCTCTCTAATGCCTAGCATGAAATATTCAAATATTCAAATTTAATTTAGAAATTATTTTCATCAAAAATCCTTATGTTCCTTAAACCTTCAGGGTGCATAAGTGATATAAATTTTCTTTCAAAACTCGAATCTACGATTTTTACAAAAATTCATGCATTAAAAAAGGGGATTATTTCAAAATAATGATAAAATGGAAAAAATTAAATTGAAACCAAAGTAGACATGGTTAGCGGGTACCAATTTTAGGCATTATGGGGGTGCTAATCTTTCCCCATGCGTAACCACTTTCTGAGCCTAATGGATGAATCTTTGGACCTTACAAACCTCAAAATCGATGTTTAAAGTTTCCTAACTTGGAATTTTTTTCAACAAGCATCCAATTATGCATAGCCTAAAGTGATCATTGGCAGCTCCAAATTTATGGCCACTTTGCGGTAGCATTTTAAGACCAGTTGAATGAGTGATTCACCTGACAGTCCTTTTTCCCTTCATATTATGCCTAGTTCAGATCTCAATTAAGGGATAATCCAAAGGCTCTAACCAACATACCTAACCATATATTTTTTCAAGTCGCATGCACTTCTTTTAGATTATGAAAGGGGTAGGTAATGACAGCTATAGTATCTAATCTCATTGTTGCCACTGTTTTTAGCATCATTAGAGTTAAATCTTATCTTAAGGCTCTTATTGGATGAGCAGTGAGATTATTCTAGTGAAATTTAAAAATAATAATGGTAAATGTTGACCAACCAGTAAAATATATAAATAAAGTATATGTTGAACCGATAGGAAACCAATTTTACTGGTAAAAAAAAGCTAAAAATTGAAAAAACAGATAAAAAATTGGTTTCATGTATTTTTATTACAATTTTTAATTGATGAGATTTGAGCCTTTAATTTCTTAGTTTTATATTAAAAATCATATACCTAAGTCAAATAAATATATATTTTTATCAATTGTTTATTATATTTAATATTTATTTGACATTAAAAATCATTTTTAAGTATACAAACTTATTAAATTGAAAATCGAATATCTAACCAATATGACCTACTATCCGATTCTTTTAACCTTTCTTTCTATGCTAGTTTCACTATAATTTGTATCTTGCTAGCTTCTGCTTACCTGGCACACCCTTGATTAACAATGGGACACCTTTTAGGTCTAGTCAAAATTATCTTTCTTAGCACAACATATATTTAATTATGCCTACATCTTTTTCTTTTGTTTTTCCTTTTAACCATTGAGTGAATAAATCGAAATAGTTTACCATTTAATCTTCTCTATTTTTAATTTAAAAGTTTGGAAATAATTTTATTAATTTAATATAATAAATAAATTTTAACAAATTAATATAATAATTGGATTTTATGATTATATAATATAATATTTTTATTTATTATTAATCTCATAAAAATTAACCTTAACTAATCTCAATGCTAAAGTTGTTTTCAATTTTACCGAAGTCAATCTTACTATCTATCTAAATGGACCTTTAAGGCAAATAATATTTTACTCTAAAGAAATAAGATGTTTTTGTTTTAAATTTAAATTGATAAATCTAATTTACTCAAATATTTTTTCTTCAACCAAAAAATTAATAATTTATTAATTATTTTTAAAATATTTTTCATCATAAGTCAACAATTTAAGTTTTAATTTCTTAAAAGTTCATTTACACAAGTAGCGACATTAAAAATAGTGGTATCAATAAAAGTAGTTGCTGTAGTATTGAGATTAAAACTAATAGTTGGATTTTTATTTGGACAACAAAATAGTGGTAGCTATTAGGTGAGAATAAATTTGCCATTTAAGACATTAATTTAGGAGTATGTTGATAAACTATTTTTTGTATTTTTAATTATACTTGAAAGGTAATAGAAAAACTGAGCCAAGTTCTAGCATCTCAGGACTTAACAGAAAGGTAATAGAATTAAAGAAATAAAAATAAAAAATGGGAATGACTGCCAGATGCCATGTCATAGGCACTATGGCAGAAATTTCTTTGGGAAAGTTTGAAATGAGGCTTCAAAGGTCACTATTCGAGGTATCATTAAGGTTATACAGACAAGCACTGGTCAATTATCCATCATTCTTAGCTAAAGGGAGGTGTTCAAAAGGCCAAAGGTATGAAAAATTCATATTTTTGCATAAACGTACCAAGACATGGCATTGATGCATCGATATAGGGACTCCATGTCATCAAAATTCAAAATTCCATTTTTTGTATCACTACATAAGTGATGTATTGGTTAATTATATCAATACAAAGTCCGTCATAGCTAAAATTCAATTTTTGGACAAGATGTATCAATATATAAGTAATTATATCAATAAATTTTGGGAATGTATCAATACTATCATCATTGTATCAATATATTATGGATTTTTTGCCCAGATTTATTGATGCAATTTACAATTTATTGATGCATTAAGGCATTTTTGCCCAATTTATGCTATTTTTCAATCTTTGCACATTGATCTAAAAATCCAATTTAAATATGTTTTTTGGCATAAAAAATCATCAAAATTCATACTAGGCCTTTAGTTTGGACTTAACTTTGGATTCATGACTTGGTTTTAACAAAGTTTAAGACCCAAAATAGCTTGGAAATGGAAATTTTTCATAGATTATATATTTTGTTCAAGGGCAAAGTTGGCTCTTTTGCATTGCAGAATTCACCAATAACTTTGTTCTACTACTCAAATCATGTTAACCAATAAGATTTTGGCCAGACGAGTATAGTACTCAGGGCTACCCCCATGGTACATTGAGAAAATTCAAAATTGACCTTACTTTTAGCCTTCAAGTCTTGGCTGATCACTTGCCTACAAAAGAGCCAATTTTGGCTAAATTAAAAAAAAAAAAAAAAGAAACATTGTTCCATTGTCTTTTTCACTTTAGCCAAAAACTTTATTCTTATAGCTCCTCCAAACCCTTACCAAAAAACTCCCAAAACTTGCCTTTTCACTTTTATCCTTAAAGCTGCTCTCCATCGATATTATAACCCAAAGGTCCCTCTTTTATTCTTTTCCTGCTAAACTAAAAAAAAGGGAAAAGTGAGCTCAAAGCTGTTGCTTAAAGTAGAGGTTAAGGTTTAAGGCTTGGTATTTTCTTCATTTTTTATTTATTTTTTGTTTTTCATCATCTCCATCACTTTTATGAGCCAAAAATCCATATAACCCTGACTTTTTTTTTAGGAAAACTCATGCATGCTGTGGCCTTAGATATGGGAGACTTAGGATCTTTCATGTGTCATTGACTTATTTAGCATGTTTTATTTTTGTTTCCATGTGCTTAGCTCTTTTTGAAAATATGTTTCGATGCTGCCATGAACTTCTAGCTAGTTGTTCATCTTTATTTAAGCATGTTCACAACATTTCCATGCATAATTCTTATTGTCATTCACGAAACTAATATGTCTATGCATTTTATTATCAATTATTTTGCATTTTTGTTACTAATATCATGTTAAAATGCCATCTTTTCATGCCTAAAAATGTTATCCATGCCTATTTTCATGAACGTCATGTTTGCTCTATCTTACGTTTGCCAAGATGCTTGATTATTTGTTGTCAAAATATGATTATCTAAAAACTTCCCCAAGTTAAGGCCATGTTAACCTCAATAAATAAGGACTAACGTGGATTTAAGGTCTTTTATCTTATTGGTCTTCCAATCTTAGGGAAAAATTAAGTCTTTATGTTTGGATTCAAAGCTTTCTGAGGCCAAAATTCTTGTTTTCAGAAATAAAAATACTTTCTTTCTTATTCCAAGTTGTTGGTAGGGCAAAGACCAAATAGGCATAATTTTATTCGGGTCATTAAAGCTTTGGAAACTAAACTCAAAATGAAAGTAAAAGCTTACTAGCCTTAAGGAAAAATCTTAAATTAAATGACAGCTAAGGCGAGACCTAACTTATCAATAGCCTAATGAAGAAAACATGCTAACTAATGAAGAAAACATGCTAACAAAAGGAACTGATTGGGATGAAACCTACAATGTCAATAAATGGAAAAGAGTTGATCAAGATAAAATTGACAAGTCAACAAAGGTTGACTAGGATGAAACCTACAAGTCAACAAAGGTAAAAAGGTTGACTGGGATAAAACTGATAACTCAACAAAGGTACGGGTTAACTAGGATGAAACCTACAAGTCAATAAATGAAAAAGAGTTTGACTAGGATAAAACTGATAAGTCAACAAAGGCATGAGTTGACTGGGATGAAAACTACAAGTCAAAAAAAAAAAAAGGTTGATTGGGATAAAATTGACAAGTCAACAAAGGTACAAGTTCACTAGGATGAAACCTATAATTCAAAGGTACAAGTTGACTGGGATGAAACCTATAAGTCAACAAATAAAGAAAGGTTGATTGGGATAAAATTACTGAGTCAACAAAGGAATGAGTTGACTATGATGAAACCTACAAGTCAATAAATGAAAAAAGGGCTGAAGGAATTACCTCTCAACCTTGAGGGAGCAAGCATGACCATTATCCTTTTTCATATTATATTTAATTTTCCCTGCAAGTTATCAAATGTGAATGCATGAATAATGCAAAAACTATTCCTAAAATGTCTTTCTATTTTGGATAAGTTCTTTGTCTTGAAGTTGAATGCATTTTCAAAAAGTTACAGATATCTGTATTATCATTATTTTTATTTTTTATTATTTAATTATTATTAATTTTTTATGGTAAGAGAGTCACACTGAACCTCAATTGGGAGATACTTTGAAAGGGATGAACCTACGCTAATACTCAAGGCTGAAAGCATATTTCAAAAAATATTGTGAAGATATTTTCTTTGGGCAAGAGAAACAGAGCTAACAATGCTCGAGTCTAGGGCTTTTAGTGACCGCATGGGGTAAATGAGGCTGATAATGCTTGTATTCAGAGCTTCTTGTGTAGAATCTATTTTTCTTCTTATCAGAAATATACTTCAATCCTGACTTTAAAGTTTCTTTTTCTTTTATGATAGTCAACCATGTCATTACTTGATCTTAACCCTCTTAGAATACCTAAAAATTGAATCCGTAGTTGAAATTCCCAAAATGTTTAAACTTATTCCAAAGTAATAGAAAAATCTCTTTATTATTTATTTCTAAAGTGTAGCCACCATTTGTCAGAAACATGTGCAGATAAAAAAGGTATGACACAGCTAATAATGATAAAGGTATAAATAAAGGTGATAAAGGCTTGATATACAAAGTGAAAAGGGTATAAAGAAAGAAATGTAAATGCATTCCAATAATGGGAAGGGAGTACAATATTAGGTTTTTAATAAAGATTTATACAAAATATGGGACAAAAATAGGCGTTATCTATATAATTGGAATCTCTCATTCAAATCTTTAAAAGCCTTTCTTGATCAGAACACTACCTCTTCATGGATCAATCTTTTGAAAGATGTCTTTGATTGCATAATGCCTTCCTTTCAATATTAAGTTTCAATGAATTCCCTTTCACAATCATCACTTTGCATGAATTGCCCTTTCCAAGGTTTCAACTTAAGGCTTCTTATTTTAACTTTTTTTTTCCTTTTTTTTTCTCTTTTTCTCTTGTTCTTTGTTTTTTTTAACATAATACTTTTTTACATTATCAGCGTTGACAGGACTGGGTAGAGTGTACGCATCCATTTTAGCCAAAATCAATGCCCACCAAAAAATGCTTTTTGAACCATATATTGTCCTTCCTAATTCGAAGCCCATTTACCATGTGAATCTCTTTGGCTTGGAACGATTTTCTTTAATACCAGCTCTCTTTCATGAAATTGTCTTGGACAGAACTTTTTATCACGAGCTCTCATCATTCTCTTTTGATACATTCGCCCATGTCGAATTGCTCTCAGTCTTTTCTCTTTGATAAAATTTAACTATACATAGCGATCTCGGACCCACTCAACTTCTTCTAATTTAGTCTCCATCAATACCTGAAGAGAGGGAATTTTAACTTCAATTGGTAAAATAGCTTTCGAGCCATATACTAGAGAATAAAGGGTTGCCCCAATAGAGGTTCGCACTAAAGTTCTATATGCTAATAGTGCAAAAGGGAGTTTTATGCTAATCTTTATAGGTCTCCACCATTTTAGCGACAATTTTTTTAATATTTTTATTGGTTGCTTTTACCGCTTCATTCATCATCAGTTGATATGTCACTGAATTATGATAAGAAATTTTAAGCTGGACACATACCTCCGTCATCCATTTATTATTCAAGTTAGAGGCATTGTCTGTTATGATCCTTTCAGGTAGTCCAAAATGGCAAATAATATTAGTCTTCAAGAATTTAATCAACATTGACTTTTTCATATTTGCATAAGAAACTATTTCAACCTATTTGATGAAATAGTCTATAGCCACCAAAATAAAACAATGACGATTCAAAGCTATAGGGGTAATTAACCCAATAACATCCATGCCCCACATAGAAAAGGGCCATGGAGCAGTTATAACATGCAATGGTGAAGGTGGGACATGAATCTTATTTGCATAAACTTGACATTTATGACATTTTCAAGCGTACTTAGTACTGTCTCCCTCTATAGTCATCCAAAAGTAACCTAGCCTCATAATTTATCATGCCATGTTATGTCCATTAGCGTAAATCCTATAAACTACCTTATGTACTTCTTCCAAAATTCTCTGCACTTCAGAAGCATCTACGCATTTTAATAATGTTTGATCATAGTGTCTCTTATAAAGAATTTCACCATCTAAAATAAAGTTCATTGCTAAACTCTTCAATGTTTTTTTAGCATTTTCAGAGGCATTGTTCGGATATTCTCGATTCTTAAGATGCCTTTTAATATCATAATACCATGGATGACCATCTGGTTTAGCTTTAACATTGTAACAATATGTGGGAGACTCATGTAAACTCATCTGAATCGAGATCATTTTTTCATTCTCATTCACCTTAAACATCAAAGCAAGAGTGGCAAGAGCATCAGCCATTTGATTCTCATCTCAAGGCAAGTGAACAAAATCCACCTTTTCAAAGTCTTGTAATAATTTAAAAACTAATTTTTTATATTGATCTAGCCTCGAATCACGAGTTTCCTATTCTCTTCGTAATTAATAAATCACTAAGGCCGAGTCCCCATAGACTTTTAATACTGGCAAACTTCTTTCAATGGCCACATGAAGTCCCATAACATATGCTTCATACTCTGCCACATTATTTGTAAAATCTAAATCCAACATAGCAGTAAAAAGGATAGTAATCTTCCTAGGGAGATATGAGAATTGCTCTAATTCTAGGACCCAAAGCATTTGAGGCCCCATCGAAACACATTTTCCATTCTACTTTCTCTGCCTGGTCACTTTATTCTTCAACAGAAACATTCATTAAATATTTATCAGGAAAATCAAAATCTAGTGGCTGATAATCATTAAGAGCCTAACTTACTGAGAATTCAGCAATGGCACTTCCTTTGATAGCTTTTTGGCTCACATAAATGATATCATATTTAAATAGTAGTGCTTGCCACTTAGCTATCCTTTCTGATAAAGCTGGCACTTCGAACAGATATTTAATTGGGTCTAGTTTGGTGATAAGCCATGTAACATGATACAACATGTACTATCAAAGATTTTTCACTATCCAGACTAGAGCATAACATATCTTCTCTATATGGGAATAATTTACCTTGTAATCCAAAAATTTTTTATCAAGGTAATAGATTGCCTGTTCTTTCTTTCCAATCTCATCATGCTGCCCTAACACACCATGGATCTTCCAAATACTGACAAATACATGATTAAAGGTTGTCCTAGAATAGGCAGTACCAATACTGGTGGATTGAAGAGATATTGCTTAACTTTCTCAAAAGCATTTTGGCATTCACTATCCCACTTACCAGGATTTTATTTTCGCAGAAGTCGAAAAATCGGATCACACTTATCTGTGAGTTGAGATATGAATCTAGCAATGTAATTCAATCTCCCCAAGAAACTTTCTATTTCTTTTGGCATGCATGGGGATGACAATTCTTGTATAGCTTTGATCTTATCCGAATCAACCTTAATTCCTCTTTCACTTAAAATAAAACCCAATAATTTTCCAAAACTGGCTCCAAATGTACATTTTGCCATGTTCATCTTGAACTAATACTTTCTCAGCCTTTCAAACAACTTTCACAGATCCACTGCATAACTTTTTTCTTCAAGGGATTTAGCAATCATGTCATCAACATACACTTCAATTTCTTTATGCATCATGTCATGAAATAAAGCGACCATGGCTCATTAATAAGTTGCCTCTGCATTCTTTAGCTTGAATGGCATTACCTTATAACAAAAGGTGCCCCATATAGTGATAAAGGTTATCTTCTCCATGTCTTCAAGGGCCATTCTAATCTGATTATAGCTTGAAAATCCATCCATGAAAAAAAATAGACAATTTTTTTGCGATGTTATTGACCAACGTATCAATATGAGGAAGAGGAAAATTATCTTTTGGGCTTGCTCGATTCAAATCTCGGTAGTCTACACACATTCTAACTTTCTTATCTTTCTTGGGGACTGAGACAATATTAGCAAACCATTCTGAATACTTTGACACTTTGAGAAATTCAGCCTCAAATTGTTTCTTCACTTCTTTTTTGATTTTCAACAGCAATGCAGGCTTCATTCTTATTAATTTTTGTTGAACTAGTTGCATTCTGTTTTTAAAGGTAGTTTATGGACCATCATTTCTAAATCTAATGACGGCATACCTTAATATGACCATGCAAAAACATCATGAAACTCTTGGAGCAAATTTATCAGGTCTGCTTTAGTTTTGAACATGATAATAGTTCCAATTCTGACTTCTTTTCTATCATTCTCATCCCTCAAATTTATAATCGTTAAGGGCTCTTCATAGGGCATTATTCGTTTATCCTCCTACTCAAGGAATTTTAACATGTCAAGTGGCAAAATACAATCATCAAAATTTTCTTCAAGATCATCCTCATTCGAGCAAATAGACTTTTCAAAATCGATTTTTAAATTTTAAAACAGATCATCCTCTTCTTTTTGGTCAAAGGATCTAAGGATCTGTAAGGTAAACAAAATAAAAATGGGCAAACAATAAAATATGGGATGATTCATATCGAAGTATGTAAAAAAAAGGGAAAAAGAGTGTAAGACAAAAAAGATATTATAGATGTACGAGATCTCTGAATGCACATAAAAAGTTTATGCATTTCATTTCTAAAAATGATGATATGGCACGTTTATGCCTTTTACAAAAAGATCCTCTTATATTTTTTAGGCTAAAGCTAATGAGGTGAGACCTTGGAATTACTTTGGATCAGTCCTAGACACTATAGTTCTTTCAGTAATAGTTCAATTGGTCTAGACATATCCAGCAGGGCAGGGATGAATCCCATGATCATTCTTTGGCTCTTCATCATCTGAATTAACTAATTCACTTGAAAATTCACAAGATTTGAAACTATTATCATTATATCATCACTTTTTTTCCTTGACCAGCAAAATTAATGGTTTCACCATAGCAAAAAGTTTCTTTTAAAAAGGGATACGGGATTGAATCCTGACTCGATTCTTCCTTATGTCTTGCTTTTTTATTTTTTTTGAGTTGCTTCCAAGGTTGTAACCTAGTCAGTATCGATCTCTTTTACCTGTCACCTGAATAGATTGACTTATCCCTTGCATATGCTTGCCAAGCCCTTTTCCTGCTCGGATACCTTTTCCCACTAAAGCTTGAAACCTATAGTGTGTTTTTGAAAAGTCAAGGCATCAAAATTAGAGATCCCTCAGCAATAATAATAGCATTAACAACCTTAAATGCCCTAAATGAGCATTCCTATACATAAGCATTTACTTCAATGTATGGAGGCTCAGTTGAAGTCATAGCTATTATGTCTTCTTCATCTGATATGCTAATTAATTTGTTGTCAATTATAAACTTGACCTTTTATGAAAGGAAGATGGTACAGCACCGGTAAAGTGTATCCAAGGTCATTCTAAAAGATAGTTATATGCAGGGGCAATATCTAATACATGAAATTCGATATCAAAGGGGCATGGGCTAATCATTAAAGGTACATAAATAATTTCTTTAATTTCTCTCCTAGTCCCATCAAAAGCTTTGACCACTATTTGACTATGCTTGAGTTAACTGTGGTCTACTGGCAACCTGGATAGTATGACCCATGGCATGACATTAAGAGCTGAACCATTATTGATTAGCACTTTAGGTAGTATAGCCCCACGACACTCAGTAGTTATATGCAACGCTCTCGTGAAAGTCGTCCCACCTAGGGGAATTTATCGTGACTAAAGCAAATAAAATTATCAGCAATGATTTTATTACCAGGCGATCAAGCTTGTTAACTAAAATATCTTGTGAGACATAAGCTTGATTAAGAACTTTTAACAATGCATTTTGATAGGTTTCTAAGCTAAGCAGTAATGCCAACATAGAAATTTTTGTTGGTGGTTGCTTCAATTGGTCCACGATGCTGTACTCACTATGCTTTATGAATTTTAAAAATTCTATAGCATCTTTCTTCTTCACTAGTTCTTAAATTTCCATAGAACTGTCTCCAATAGTTATTGATTTTCCAAACACTTGCCCTTTTGTTTTTGGCCTGATGGTAGCTTTACTACTTTTCGGGCTATAAACTCATCCACTTCGAGTCATATGGCTAACTCTAGTGATATCAACAGCTGCTAATTAACTTGCCAAAGCATCTGAAGTTGTCACTCTGGCATCATATTTCCCGGGTACTTGCTTGTTGTCTTCATGCAGAAAAAGTGTCAGAGTTTGAATGATAAGTTTTGGAACATTCTCATTCTTAGAAGGCGCAGGTTTTGGTCGATTATAGTAAATGACTAACGGGCAACCCATTCCATAGGGCAGCTTAGGTGACCCTTCATCAACCATGCTAACTGACTTTTTCACATATTAAGGGATTTTTAAATAAAATTCAATTTCTCCATTATCCGTTATTTTTTGAACTAGGGTTAAAAAATTTGAATAATTCTGTAAACTATGCCCATTAACAACGTGAAACCTACAAAAGCTTAGGCTTAAGTTTAATCGATCTTTCACATATTCATGATTTTGACTAAGGATTCTTTCTTCAGTCAGAATAGCCCAGACTTCTTCCATTGGGGTTTTAACCTTTCGCACATCCCTTTTCACCTTATACTCCTCTTCGGGGATCAAAACATTGACTCCTGATTCAGAATGATTAGGTAAAGGGTTTGCTACTACATTAGATCCCAAAGTCGTATCAAATTTGATAGTTCCTCTTTCTAGAAGGCTATGGACCTTATTTTTAAAAGTAGTACAATTTTTAATCGGATGGCCAGCTACTGCATGGTATTCACAGTATGCATTCGGGCCATACTAATTAGTTAAATCACCCTCATACAGTTTTATGAAGAGAGGAGTTACTAATCGAGCCTCCAAAAGTTTATCGAATATTTCTTTGTAAGAATAGGAAGAAACTCATTATGAGGTCTTGGTTGGTTATTTCTTTAGGTTAGTTGATTCAGATTGGTCTGTACTTGGTTTTCAAGGCATTTTTTGGTAGTATTCTATGGCAAAATGGATGCAAAAGATCGGGGTGTATACAGAGAGAAGGTATTTTGAGGTTGCTGGCTTTGATTTATGTAAGGGCAGGATTCTTGGCAAAAAGGTTGACTTACATAGTTGGTGGATGAAGTTTCCTCTTTCTTCTTAGGGGGTCCATTTTTTTTGCAATAGAGGTTTCTCCTACTGCAATTTTTCCTACCTTTATGGCAGCTTCGATCATCTATCCAGAAATAACAAGATCAGAGAAATTCTTGGTTGTATTTTCTACTAACTTATCATAGTAGGGAGAATATAAAATGCCTACAAACAGCATGGTGGTTCCTTTATTGGTTAAGGGGGGTTGGACTTGAGATGCCACATCCCTCCACATTTGAGCATACTCTTTAAAAGACTTGATAGGCTTTTTATCCATATTTTGAAGGGTTAATCTATCTAGCACTCATTCAGCCTTATGCTTGTACTGCTACAAGAATGCATTGGCTAAACCCGACCAATAATGAATTTGACTGAGTCAAACTGTTTACCAATTTAGCACCGATCTAGTTAAACTTTCCTGAAAGTAGTGGATAAGGTGCTTATCATCGTGTGCATAACCTATCATCTTTCAATTAAACATCTTGGTGTGAGCTTGCAGAAAAGTGGTGCCCTTATATTTTTTAAATTCAGGCATTTTGAATTTTGGTGGCAAGATTAAATTAGAAACTAGGCTAAGATCTTCCATATCTACGCTAGTGAAAAATTCATCTTTTTTTATGGTTTTCAACCTTCTTTCAAAAAGCTACAATTTTTATTGCTTGATCTCTACTTCAATTTTGGCTTTTTGCCATTGTCGTTCTACTTTTTTAACAGTATCAGGATTTGTCATCTCCTATCGTGTAGCTCTAGGATTAACCCCCTGTGAGAGAATGTCAAGATTAATAACAATGACTAAAGGTGGTGTAACTCTAAGAATATTTTATTGTGTAGTTGGCATGTTCAGAATTTGAGTTTCTTATGCAGGTGTTTATTGTGTTTTAGGTTAGACCCCTTAGATGAGCCAATAGAAGTTGGACTAATTTCGAACGGGCACGTTGACTCTCTTGCCAATAATAATTCTATCAATCTAGTGATTTTAGCTTGCATTTCTTCTTGCCTTTTAATCATATTCTCTTAGGATTGACATTGGCTTCGTTCAAACCTTTCCAATCTTGCTAACTGATCCTCCACCATTTTCTTTACTCTGAATCTTGTGTAATAGTGATAAGTAAGTTGTTGTTCAGTAGGTCTCTCCTTATTAGCAATATTTAAAAACTTAAAAAAAGAATTCGAGATTTTATTAAATTATGAATTTATTAATGAATGAATGAATGAATTATTTATGTATGGTACAAATGCATGATATGAATGTATAAATGTACTAGTAAGAGCGCCTGCTTTAACAAAAGATTTTAGAATCATAAATTTCTATTAACTTTGAAAAAGGTTACACATTGTCTATCATGTTAAGGTTACATCCAAGAAAAGTTTTGATCTGGTCATATTGTTGTTTTGCTTGTTCTAGAAACATAAGTATAATAGGACCAAATTCTCCAACTGGAATAATTTGGCTTTTCAGAACACGAATTTTCTCAACCATATGTCTTGCTTGGATGATTGCTAAGTGAATCTACTGTTTCAGGTGATCAACGTAGAATTGCTGACCCAAAGAGTTGGTTCTCCATTTGTTAGACTCATACTCGACCCAATACAGCTTATTATCCTAGGATACATACATTTCCTGATAAGCTTGTACCCAAGCATCAATACCGCATGGTTGTTAACATAAAAGTTGTCCTATTTCCTTGATAGTCATAGCAAAAATTTCCCTTTTCTGGATCAATTTGGCCATTCTTTCTTACTTTGCACCCAAATTAATCTTGAGCTATTCATTTTTTTTTTGTAGATCTCTTTAAACGAGCACGGGTGTCAACATGCGCTTTTCTCTCTCGTTCGAAAGTAGCTAGTTTAGCTTCTCCTTCTAAGGCCCTAGTTTTTTACATCCTCAGCTCTTGGCTAAGCTTGTGCATCTCATTTGACGTCTTATTGGAAGATTTGCTCAAACTTCTGGATATGCTAGCAAGTCTCATCTTTTTATTCTACTCAATCCAATCTTGTTTCATTAGGTTGTATTGTTCTTCCATTTTCTTAGCGTCTTTTTCCATGGCCTCTATTTTCATATTCAAGTACATAATTTTTTCTTGAAAAACTTGGTTTTCTGTGGCCAACCTTTTTCGATCTCTCTCAATTTCTTGTTTTATCAACTCTATTTCTGAAGGCATTATAGGTTATGGTTATATAGACACTCAAGGATTAGATCTATCTGTACTCGGATGATTAAATTACATCTTCGAATACACTTCTAAGCATCGTACATGAGAGTAGTTTGATTCGTATAAACACTTATCCCTAATTCATACCTTGTTCTCCAATGTAGGGCTGTCGACTAAAGCAGACTCCTATAACCTTTCCCAGAATAGTCTAAGTCAGCGCTTGCCAACCCTGCAGTCATAGGAATAAACTGTTGCGATCCATATTGTCGTCGAACTAAAAATGGTGCATGTCCTATGATTCCCCATAAACCGAGTAAGGGCATGAAAGTAACTGACCACATTGTTATAGAAAAGGTTTAGGTGCAAACCAAGGAGCTCGCCATGTTATATTTGTAGAACCCAAATTTTTCAACGTTTCTACCCATTGATTTTTCGATCCTAAACCATTCCAATGTTTCTTGATGAACTTTTGCAGAGGAACAAAATGTGAGAAGTATGGATTTACTTTGACGGCACCGTCACCCTAAAAATGGCTCTAAGCCCAAATGTAGAGTAGCAATGCATTCCCAAAAAGCTTGCCTCGACTTGATTTTCAGCATACGTCGAAAGCTCGAATAATTTTAGCTAGAACAGCGAGAGCAGGATGGACATTCCTATTTAACCGCTCAAAGAGGTCCACTACAGCTACTTCAATGTGTCCAATATCCTTGGAAAAAGTACTAACCCATAAATAGCTAGAGCATAACCATCAAGAGCTTGCTCGCTATCTGGATGCCCCCTGGTGTACTCCTTCAAAAACTACCATGAGATAACACTCGTATTGCCTTTATGCTCGATATGATGTAATGTTGACTGGGGTGGTAAATCAAGAATTTGTCCTAACTTCTTTTGAAGTAGATGGGTCTTGACTTTAAAGGCCCTAACCCCAGTACAAATGCAATATCCTCAATTATAAGGGTCAAATCATACTAACCAAATGAAAAATATCTATAGGAAGGATCCTAGAACTCGATCAAAGCGTGAACCAATTGTTCATCTATTGTTATTTTGAGGAGAAGAGCGAGATGCCTGTACTTTTCAAAAAACTGAGCCTTCCTCCTATTACTCCAACCATCCCATAAATCAGCCAAGTCTGTCAAATTATTCTGTCAAACATCTAAATGTGTAATATACGATAATCCTAGCATAAATTCTCTCAATGTATAGTCCTTACATTCCTTTTAATTTGATTCTGACTCAATGTGAACTTCTTCGAATGTCTTCCAAATAACTATCGCAAACACTCGTTTACCCATAAGTCTAACAAAAATTAAACTGAGCTGAAATTCAAATTTAAAGCAAGCGTTCCTGTATGCATATGAGATAAAATGTGCACAAAAAAATAAAAGAAAAAATTGAGTTAGTATCCTTAGGAAATACTAAATTCAAATAAAACTTCAAAATAATAGAAGTCACAAATTATTCACAGTAAACAGAAATCGCAAATTATTAGAACAAGATATTAAAAGTACTGAAAATGAAAATGGAAAAATAACTTTGTCCCTTCATGTGTCTTTAATTTTGGTGACACCTAAAATTGGGCATGGTTTTGACTGGGAGGTTAGTATGGTTCACTATATACGGTTTATGTCAGACCTCTAATTAGGTTCTCGAATCCCTCGAGCCTAAAAGGACTGTGAGGTACCTTATCCTTATCCATCACAGATTCATGTTAGAATAGGTTTGATTTAAGTGGGCATGTCTTCCATGTTCATAACGAAGCCAACACCTCAGGCAGATGTAGGAATCTACACCCGGTAGGTTTTTCACTGGCCCAAATAGAGGCTAACACCTCAAAAGGTAAAGCTACTTCACCCTTTCCAAGCATATTGGGTACCTATGCCCTCTCCATATTTGACAGAGGAGAAACTACTGCACAACATGTATAGTGTGTGTGAAGGGACAAATTTATGATATGTCATTAAAAAATAAAACCCACTATCCTAATCCCAAAAAAGACAAAAGCAAACACAAGTAGATGAGCATAAAAATTAACATTAATATAATGCAAAGAAAAAAATTTCTTTTTTTAATGATTTAAAATTAAATACCAATTAAAATCAAATTAATTGAAATCTAGTTAACATATAATTAATTTTAGGCTTGACTCTCTAGATGGTCCCTAGTGGAGTTGCCAAGCTGTCACAATGTGGCCTGGATATAAATCCCGACCAGCCTGACTTAAAATGGTGTTCGCTTTTATTTTTGTTTTATCTTGTATTCTATTATTTCCATAGGCCATATCATTATTGACATTTTCTTATTTTAAAGGGGATCGAGATAAGTTGTTCACTCGATTTAACCCTAAATAGTCATTATGAAATAACTATTTCTTTGGATTCACCACCAATCTATTTAGGTTAGATGAGATTGGTCAACTATCAGAGTGTGTATTTTGAGGGTTACGAAACCTTAAAATACTAATTCCGAGGCTTGCCACCATACCTGAGATCATATAAAAGGATTCGGGAGTCGATTACAATCACAAGTAAAGATCGACCCTCTCATGATGCCCAAAAATCAGTAGCTTATTAATCATGTGTTAACTTAAATTTTAATTTTTATTCAGTTTCAACATTGGATGTTTAATTATAATTCTTATATTATTTCATTATGAATGTTTATTATTTTGAGAAAGTTGGGTTTTAATGTTTCTAGAAATCACAAAATTATTCGTACACTCTCGGGGAACCAGGGTGGCATGAATTCTCAATCATATCCTATCAGAGAACCATACGGAATATAAAAAGTTTTATTTTGTTTTAAAATTGAAAAATCTCGACTTTTTATTGGAAAATGTTATCTCACATTAAAATAATATGTAAAATTTCTCACATATAGTGGTAAGAATCCTATATATCAGTCTAATTAGAAGACATTGCCTTATTTATAAAAATAGTTTTGTTATAAAAAGGTATGGATTCTATGACCAAAGAATGACGTAATATGATGGACATGTTCTTAACGTGTACTTTTGATGTGAAAGTATCCTAGCATTCACATGATATATGATTCAAATACAAAGTTACGAAAATATCTTTAAGGTATACCTTCGACATCAGATTGGTCAACTATCAGAGTGTGTATTTTAAGGGTTACGAAACCTTAAAATACTAATTTCGAGGCTTGCCACCATACCAGAGATCATGTAAAAGGATTCGGGAGTTAGTTACAATCACAAGTAAAGATTGACCCTCTCATGATGCCCAAAAATCGGTACCTTATTAATCATGTGTTAACTTAAATTTTAATTTTTATTCAGTTTCAACATTGGATGTTTAATTATAATACTTATATTATTTCATTATGAATGTTTATTATTTCGAGAAAGTTGCGTTTTAATGTTTCTAGAAATCACAAAATTATTCGTACACTTTCAAGGAACCAGGGTGGCACGAATTTTCAATCATATCCTATTGAAGAACCATACGGAATATGAAAAGTTTTATTTTGTTTTAAAATTGAAAAATCTCGACTTCTTATTGGAAAAGGTTATCTCACATTAAAATAATACGTAAAATTTCTCACATATATTGGTAAGAATCCTACATATAATTCTAATTAGAAGACATTGCCTCATTTATAAAAATAGTTTTGTTACAAAAAAGTACAAATTCTATGACCAAAGAGTGACGTAATATGATGGACATGTTCTTAACGTGTACTTCTTATGTGAAAGTATCCTAGTATTGACATGATATATGATTCAAATACAAAGTTATGAAAATATCTTTAAGGTATACCTTCGACATTAGATTGGTCAACTATTAGAGTGTGTATTTTGAGGGTTACAAAACCTTAAAATACTAATTTCGAGGCTTGCCACCATACCAGAGATCATGTAAAAGGATTCGGGAGTCAGTTACAATCACAAGTAAAGATCGACCCTCTCATGATGCCCAAAAATCGGTACCTTATTATCATGTGTTAACATAAATTTTAATTTTTATTCAGTTTCAACATTGGATGTTTAATTATAATTCTTATATTATTTCATTATGAATGTTTATTATTTTGAGAAAGTTGGGCTTTAATGTTTCTAGAAATCATAAAATTATTCGTACACTCTCGGGGAACCAGGGTGGCACGAATTCTCAATCATATCTATCGAAGAACCATACGGAATATGAAAAGTTTTATTTTATTTTAAAATTGAAAAAATCTCGACTTTTATTGGAAAAGGTTATCTCACATTAAAATAATACGTAAAATTTCTCACATATACTGGTAAGAATCCTACATATCATTCTAATTAGAAGACATTGCCTTATTTATAAAAATAGTTTTGTTATAAAAAAGTACAGATTCTATGACCAAAGAATGACGTAATATGATGGACATGTTCTTAACGTGTACTTTTGATATGAAAGTAGCCTAGCATTCACATGATATATGATTCAAATACAACGTTACGAAAATATCTTTAAGGTATACCTTCGACATCAGATTGGTCAACTATCAGAGTATGTATTTTGAGGGTTACGAAACCTTAAAATACTAATTCCGAGGCTTGCCACCATACCAGAGATCATATAAAAGGATTCAAGAGTCAGTTACAATCACAAGTAAAGATCGACCCTCTCATGATGCCCAAAAATCGATACCTTATTAATCATGTGTTAACTTAAATTTTAATTTTTATTCAGTTTCAACATTGGATGTTTAATTATAATTCTTATAGTATTTCATTATGAAAGTTTATTATTTCGAAAAAGTTGGATTTTAATGTTTCTAGATATCACAAAATTATTCGTACACTCTCGAGGAACTAGGTGGGCACGAATTCTCAACCATATCCTATCGGAGAACCATACGGAATATTAAAAGTTTTATTTTGTTTTAAAATTGAAAAATCTCTACTTCGTATTTCAAAAGGTTATCTCGCTATTAAAATAATATGTAGAATTTCTCACATATACTAGTAAGAATCCTATATATCATTCTAATTAGGAGACATTGCCTTATTTATAAAAATAGTTTCGTTATAAAAAAGTACGGATTCTATGACCAAAGAATGACGTAATATGATGGACATGTTCTTAATGTGTACTTTTGATGTGAAAGTATCCTAGCATTCACATGATATATGATTCAAATACAAAGTTACGAAAATATCTTTACGGTATACCTTCGACATGAAAGTATCCCGATAACTGTAATAGGCCTTAAAATGATTTTGGAAGGCTAAACCAATCCTAAAAAATTCACCTTCGGCGTAAAAGCATCCTAGTGAATAAAATAACCAAAATGCTCATAGGGCATACCTTCGACATGAAAGTACCCCGGTAGCCCTAATAGACTTTAAAATGATCTTGGTAGGTTAAACCAATCCTAAAAATTCACCTTCGGCATAAAAGCATCTTGGTGAGCAAAATGACCAAAACGCCCCTAAGGCATACCTTCGACATGAAAGTACCGCGGTAACCCTAATGAACCTTAAAATGATCTTAAAATGCTAAAGGAATATTAAACGTGCACATTTGGCATAAAAGCATCCTGATGAAAAAAATTACAAAAATGCCCTTAGGATATACCTTCGATATGAAAATATCCCGATACCCGTAATGGATAGTAAAATGACCTTAAGAGGCTAAAAAAATTCTTAAAATGCTTACCTTTAGCGTAAAAGAGTCTCAATAAAAAATTACCAAAATGCCATTAGGTTTTTTTTTGAAAATTATATTCCGTATTCTTCGAAAAATCGAACAAATACGAAAAGTTTTGAATATTTCTATACCCCTATAGAATGCCATAGAAATAATAGAAAATTTTAAAACCAGTGAAATGACTATTTTACCTCTTTAAAATAAAAATTTGCTATTTAGTCCCTACACTTTTCTAGATCTTCATTTTAGTCCCTACATAATAAAATAACCTAAAAATTATAAAAATCATATGAAATTATGCATGAAAATGCAGCCAATATATCAATAAAGATACGGCCAAATACCTTACCCTAACAAAAAAAATTATATTTTGCAAAGTAACTTTTAAACTTTATAAAATTATATTTTGACCCTTACATAGTAAAATACCACAAACAATTCATTAAAAATCATCAAACCGACAAAGAATCAATGGGGACATCATGGTAAAAATATGCGAGAAGGTTCGGCCAAGCACCTTTGGCCATAAAACATAATTTTTGTATTTTGTAACTTAGTCTCTAAACTTTCCTAAAATTGCAAAATGATCCCCAAAATGTTAAAACACCTAAAACATGTTTAAAAACATATGAATTAGTCTTTGCATGGCTCATGAAGCTCTCGCCAAAGCCTAAAAAAGCCTAAAATTTTTTTATAAATTTTGTAATTTAGTCCCTATGTTTATAAATATTATAACCTATGAACCATGAAACCAAGGTAAAAATGAGCACAAAATCATGATTATGAAATCCAACCAGATTCGGCTAAGGTTAAGAACATGAAATACATGCATGCTTTGGCAAAAAAAAATCGAAATAAGCATAAATTACCATTATCAAACTTAAATTAAGGTAAAATCATAAACTACATATAATATTATTCTAATCATCATATCAACCTCACAATAACATGAAAGAGACATCAACACAAATACAACAAAACCAAGATTACAATATCATGAATAATATTATATATATGAGTACACAAAGTTTAGCTAAAAAAATGCAGAAAAGAAAGAAAAAAATATAAAAGTCGCCATGTTTAGCCTTTCAGCATGGATAAGAATCCATGAGCCTTAACATGATATTGGTTTATGAAAGAGGATGAGAATGAATCAAAATGAAGAGAGGAAAAGTAAGATAATACCTTCAGGAGGAACTTTGAAAAAAAAGAAAAAAAGAAAAAAGCTAAGTGTCTGTTTTCTTTTCCTTTTTTTCCTAGCCAAAAAAAATCAAAATGCATCCCCCCCTTTTTATAAAGGGGGAGGATCGGCCAAGAGGATTCCCAAATCCTCTTGGCCAATGCTTCCAAGGAAGCATGGAAGAAAAAAGTAAAAGAAAAAAAGCTTTTTTCTTTTTACCATACTTTTGTCATATTAGCATAAAAAGTTGAAATTTGCATTAATTAGACAATCCACCAACGGTCATTCAAAATATTTTATCATGATTGCCTAGAGAATATCATTTAATTGGTAATTAGAAACCAACTAAATTAGTTAGGGAAATATTGAATATCAACTAAACTAGTTTCCATGAAATTAGTAAAAAATAATCAATAATTGCAAGAAGATTAAAATAATAATAAAATAAGAATTACAAATTAATAATCATAAATGAAATTTGAAAATGAAATAAATAAATAAAACTGATTAGAGCTCCAAAACTCATAAAATCATACGAGAAAAATCTTATCAGATAAAAATTATTGTATGCAAAACTCATAAAATAAATTGGTTTCTTTTTTCTTTTTTTTTTTAAAAGAACTGAGTCAATATGATTTAAACAATAATAGTTGCAGAATTTTGAAAATTATAAATTTAGAAAAAAAATCCTATCAAAAAATTTTATGTGTAAAAAAAAAATTCGTATCTTAATAACAAAAAAATTCTAAAACTCATAAAATAAATTAAAGCTTTCAAAACTGATTTAATATGGATGAAATAATAATATTTAAAGAAATTTAAAACTTAAAAACTTAAAAAAATCTCGTTGAAAAAATTACGGAGTATAAAATCTGTATCTCGGTAACAGAAGAAATTCTAAAACTCATAAAATAAATTAAAATTTTCAAAACTGATTTAATATGAGTTAAATAATAGTATTTAAAGAATTTTAAAAAGCATAAACTAAGAAAAATCTCCGCCAAAAATTACAGGGTAAAAAAACTTCATATTTTGAAATGAAAAAAATCTAAAATTCATAACAAAGAAGGGAAATTTAAAAAATTGATTCAATGGTAGTTTAATGTGAATATTTGAAAATTAAAAATTCGAAATAATATTACCAAAATAATTTACGAGTGCAATACTCGCTATACTTAAAAAAAATAAAATTAATTACAAAAATGAGCAATTTGACACCTCGGGGTATAAAATGCCAATAAAATTTTCCTTGAATATTTCTAATTTTTGCAGTGCATATTAGCATAAATACCACACAGGTGTCAGTAAAAACATACGAAGGTTAATTTCTCAAATTTAACAAAAAGGTTCTCGTAAATTTCCTACGAATGAAAAATTTACTATGATAACATTTTCAAAAATAGATTTTCAAAATTTAAAACAAAATAAAAAATAATTTTTCTCTTAAATATTCATTTTGTATATCCAAAATTAGATACCAAAATATAACCTTTTTGTTACGTGAACTTACGACTGTTTAAATTATGGCCAAAAAGGTTTTGTTCATAAGCAAAGGATTATTCCCAATGAGAATGGCCATTAAGTTCTCAGCCTCGAATATTCAAGATTATCAGTAAACAGACCCGGACGAAATTAGGTGTCTACAACAACTTCAACCTTGCGTAAGCTATCATTGCTGAGGCCATTTCAGACCTTAGTTTTTACAAGAAGATAAGGACTGACAGATTCATCAAATGTGCCTCGCTCTTTCACATTTGGCTTGCTAGCCACGTTTATGTCAAAAAAAAGAGGATAATACACAATTTTTTTTTCTAAGTTCATCATCCTAGAGAAATAATGGCCCCAAGACAATTCCAAGGAATAATAGCTTGAAAAATTATGGAATCTCAAAGAAAAAAATTACATGGAGAGCTTATAGATGCCTTTCCAATCAATTATATATAGGTGCAAAGACTATACTTTTATACCATTCTTGGGGTCGTACGGAAGCACCAGTTATACACCTTTCCTCGTTTTGTGATAGTTCTAATGTCAGTAATTCATCTCATTCATTGAAAACCTTAAGTACTAGCACTTTAAATATGGAGAAGCCAATTATAAATCAAAAGTCCAATCAACCTTCCATGCTAGCAGAAAGATCTACTACATTAAGGGATATTGGACAGGAAACACTGTGACTCCAGGTTATGATGAATGGAGGATTCGTTGCATTGATAGGGCCACTACCCAATATTGAGACATTACAAGTCCTGGTGGACAAGCCTCATTTTGAAGTTGAGCTACTTAGATGGGATAAGAAAGGGTTATTTTTGCCACAAAAATTGTTTAGTTAAAGGAGGAAAAGAGTTAGTTAAAGATGGACATCTACCTTGGAGACAATAAAATGACCCGATTGGTTAAAAAGAGAGATCACTTCAAGAAGGATCTTGAAGGTTTGACTAAGGACTATTTAGTGCTTCAAAAAAGAAAAAGTCCTAATGCATCAGCAAGTCATTGGTCGATGGAAGGCAAGGTTTGCTACCCTTAACAAGAACTGAATTAGTGGAAAAAAAAGGCTCAGGTTAGTAGAGAGAAGCTTATAAGGGCACATGCCCTTACATCAACTTACCAAAAGAGGAATGAATAACTTGAAGCTCAAGTATAGGGCTTGTGAGCATTAGCGTTAAGAAGAAAACCCTAACACTCAAGGTTCAAGATTTATATATTCCCTTAAAGTTCACCAAGACTGTATCATTGAGTTAATAAGAGCCTCTAAACAACAAGAATAAGAATGACAAGTAATGATTAACTAGGCATAATTGAATTATCAAGAGTGATAGAGTAACCTCACTGAGCAAATTTAAATAGGCCAGTTGAGGCAGATGATATGATTAAGGTGGCTTGATCTTCGAGGCAAGACATTATACCTATTGAAGACCATGAATAGCAGTTGTGAGTTTTTTAGAACACATGATTAAATAATGTAATCGCGTTAGATATTTTCAGATGTAATCATGTCAAAACTTTATTTTTCATTCTATGAAAGATGTTATTAGTGAAGCTATTTTATGAGCTAATTATCTCTATTGCATTTCAATATTTAATTTTATTCTTGTATTGTCTTATTTATACATTCATATCAATAATCACTTATTGTCATGACTCTATACTTATCGTCATCTCATCATAAGCAATAATTGATAAACACATTTAAACTAAAAATTCTAATACGTGAATGGTCATTAAAATGCAAGGGATTCTAAAATCGCTAAAAAACATAAACCCAAATATTGCACATTACTATAATATTTGCCATCACAAATGAATCATAGAAAGTGATCACCAAGAATGGCTCAAGTGACTTAAGTTGTTGTATAAAGAATCACAAGGCCAAATGCTCTGTCATTAAGATGAAATGCAAGCTTAAATCATGAAGCTCATGGAATTAACGACAGCTTCCACAAAAGAAAAAAGGTAGGCTAGTATTGTGGATATGGAAAAAAAGCTAGCTAATTTAGAAAATCACCTTACTTGTAATACTAAAGCTACCTAGGAAAAAACTCATTAAGAGTAATAGCATAACATGACATCAGCATTGCTGGTACCATCGGTGATATATCTAAACCCCATGCGCGACTAACTAATTAGTCTTAATTTTCATGAAGCAAATGTAGGGGTTTCTCTAGTCAATCCTATAGCCCTCAATCAAGATGAGTCAGGAAAAACAAATAATCAAATGCCTATAAAGTCCACCACGAAAATGGACAAATATCAACTTCTAGATAAGCCTCTCCGAGTTATCAAAAGAGTGACTACTTCAAAGCCATTGATGTAGAAACTTTGTCCCAGTGTCTAACCTTTCCATTCCTTTAAAGTTTAAGATACCCAAATTTAAAAAGTTCAACAAACTAGTTACCCTACCTTGCATATTTTGATGTACCTTAAAAAGATGGCTACATATTAAAAAAATGAAAAGCTCTTCATCCATTATTTTTAGCATAGTTTGACTAAGGTAGCTATTCAATGGTACATTGAACTTAATAGTGTCAAGATTTAATCAAGGGATGACCTAGCTAGAGCCTTTTTGAACTAGTACCAACATGTGTCGAATTAGGCCTTTGACTATTTCTCTTTTATGAATTTAGAGAAAAAGCTAATCGAAAGTTGTAGGCAATATGCTCCAAGGTGGAAAGAATAGTAGCTTTGGTCTAGCCCCCTTTAATTAAGAAAGAGATGACCATAACATTCATCAACACCCTGTGTGGCTTGTATTATAAGAAACTGGTAAGGAATGCCACTAAAAGTTCACCAATCTAGTTATATTTTGTGAGATGATTAACACATCAATTAAGAGTTGCAGAATGTTCATAGATAAATCATTCGGATAGAGTAAGAGGCTTACTACTAATAAGAGAAAAGAATGGGAGCAAATACCAAAAACTATGTCAACCTAACCCAACTAAGCCATTATAAAGTGCCCAATCCTTACCACTCAAGTGTGTCTTACTCTATCTCATTCATGATACCTCCTCAATCGATTTATGCCATAAATTATAACTTGTCTTTTACTATCCCATCACACCCACCATGAAACAACAAAGCATAAGCCAACCAAAATATCAATAATCCTATCGATAATGCACTAAACAATTAGGGTGCAAACCTGCAAAGGTAAGAGTTTGACTTTATCGCTACAACCTATAAAGCACTTTATCAGGCTTTACTTTAAAGGCATCCAGTCACTCACGTGTATGTCCCAAAAAAAAAACCTCTATACCCTTAATGGTATAACCTTAATGCCCATTATGACTATCATGCAAGTGTAGCAGGACATGATATCGAAAATTACATTTTTTTCAAGTAAAGCATAAAAAGCCTCATTGATTTAGGGTTTTTGCAATTTAAGATAAACTAAGGGATAAATGTTGCTGTAAACCCCTTAACAAACCATGTTGAGTTAGCAATGAACATGATTGGTGTTGAAGATGTTTATGAGGTCAGTAAAAGCATAGAATAAATCAGGACACCAATGAGTCTGGTTTAGTAAATACTGATTCAAATAAAAATGCTTAATGCAGTTGAAAAATTAAAAGAAAAATTTTTAATTTCTGTGACTTTTATACTATTCATGGCCATACTCTTTAGACATGCAATGGTCTAAAGAAGATGGATAAGGGCAAAATTAAATTCTATAACAAGAAGTAAACATCTCTTACCAAGTTAGTGAATGCGATTGGGGAAAAAATAAAACAACTATCGCATGAGAGAGACCAACCCTTTTCCTCTTTGATTATTAGATCTTAGGGCAAGTTCTTTAACCTTATATTAACGTTATTCATAGAGACACTTATACCATTCCTATAAAAGAGTCACAAAGTCATTCATTGGAAATATGAAGGTTAATTCATGATGACCGAGGAGCCCATTCAATTAACTGTTGCTATTAATTTACTAAAGATCAACCATTTACCTAGCAATGGTAAATGCCATGCTTCTTCTGCTATAGAGAATTAAAGATTGATGCCACTCCAATTCCCAACACTCCTCAGGTTAAGGTAAAAGACTTAAAATCAAAGAAAATTAAAGAAGCAATGAATGAGAAAGAAGCCACTAAGTTTCTAAAATATATCAAGCATAGCGAATACAGTATTGTCATTAGTTGAGCAAACAACTAGCTAAGATCTCCATATTATCCTTACACTTTAACTTTAAAGTTCATTAAAATGCACCATTAAAAATGTTAAATAAGGTGTTTATGCTATCGAATATTTTAATAGGCAAATTAGATCACTTAGTAAACAATATCACTACAAATAATTGCATCTTGTTCACTGATGATAGGATCTTTCTCAATGGTATTGGTTGTTACAAAGCCTTACATATCACCACCCATTGTAAAGGTTGCATTTTACTTAAAGTTTTCATAGAAAATGGCTCTGCCTTAAACGAGCTTCCTATTGATGCCTCCCATATCAAGCATAGCCATACAGTGGTGCAAGCATTTGATGAGGCCTAC
>JBBYHO010042171.1:66820-119992 GCA_038382025.1 Adansonia gregorii
CCTTAAACGAGCTTCCTATTGATGCCTCCCATATCAAGCATAGCCATACAGTGGTGCAAGCATTTGATGAGGCCTACCATAAAGTTACCAAAAACATCATTATTCTGCTCTTGATATGCCTATGCACCTAGAAGATCGATTTTTAGGTAATAGATATTATTCCATCCTATAATTGCTTGCTTAAGAGGTCATATATATATATATTCAATCAAGGCAGTACCTTTATCATTGCATCAAAAGCTAAAATTCATGATCGATGACAAAGTGATTAGTATTAGAGCTGAAGAAGACATGATCACCATTGCTTTTACTGATGCCACCTACATCAAACCTAGTAAAGATGCACTTGAGCCATCTTTCTAGTCATTTGAGTTTGTCAATGCTACATTCATAAGAAAAGGCCTACTGATAGTTGAGCTTTAACCATTAAGGAATACCCAAATAGGTTTGAAGTTGACTGTTGGCAAAGGTTACTTAACTAAAAAAAGGCTTGGTAAGAATTTATGAGGAATGGCTAGAGCTTTGAAAGTTACTAGCTAAGTAGACAGGAAGGGCCTAGGATTTAGTCCAACATGCAATACAAAAGATAGCAAGTTAAAAATGCTATAGATCAAAGGTTGGCCTATCTGTTAGGTCAAAAGCTAAGATTAGAACCGATAGTATTCCCACTAATCTATGAGACTTTTCATTTGAAAAGATACATGATCTAATTTAGTTAGAAGAAAATAAAGCCATGGATGTCTTGGTTATTCTAAATTAAGCCTTTTATAACCTTTGCATCCATGCTATTGATGATTAGTTAAGCCTATCAAAGTCGAGCAATAGAACTTACCCTAATTCACTAAAGTTTGTTCTCAATGGTGGGGCCATGTTGATAAACCTTATGCTTTTTAAGTCTATTTTCTTTTAGTGTCAAGAATTAAAAACCTACTTGCTTTTTCCCAATAGCTCGTATAGATCTTGTAATGGGCATCTTTTATTGGATACTATTAATAAAATTAAGTTTTGTATAAAGCATTTCATCTTGTGTGCCCTTTTTATTCTCTGTTTTTGCTTTAATTCTCTATTTATACGTATTTTTGTCTATATTGTTTATGCCCTCACCTTTTCAGGTGCTTTGATAAAATGACATGGACATTTAGATGAGCTCCAAAGATTAATTTTGAACGATCAATATGGACTGGCAAAATTGATTTCAAAAAAGATTTTGAGGAGGATTTCATGCCATCAGATTTGTTACGATTAGTTGAGCATGAAAAAAATATATCTTGCCCCATGAGGAACCAATTGAAGTCAGGAGATTAAAAAGAGGTCAAAATTGAAATATTTGTAATAACTTATACCAGAACCAAATTGATAAACCTACTCTAGGAGTGCTGGGATGCATTTTCTTAGTCATAAAAAGACGTGATTGGATTAGACAATAAATATTGTGGTCTATAGGCTTCCTCTCAAAACCTGAATGCAAACCAATACAGCAAAAGTTAAGGAGGATAAAATCAAAAATGCTCTTAAAGAGCAAAGTAGAAGTCAAGAAATAATTTAAAATAGGATTCCATGAAGTAGCCAAATATCCAAAATAGGTTGCAAACATTGCTCCAGTCCTAAACAAAGATGGTATAGTATGAATGTGTGTTGATTATTGAGATCTTAACTGGCTAGTATGAAAAACAACTTTTTGTTACTGTACATTGACACTTTGGTTAACAACAAAGCCAAGAACTCTTTATTTCATTCATGAATAGATTCTTAGGTTATAACCAACACCTAAAAACATGGAGAAAACCACCCTTCTAACCATGTAAGGCACATTTTGCAATAAAATCATGCCATTAAGACTTAAAAATGTTAGGGCAACGGGTCATGGTGACACTATTTAATAACTTAGGGCACAAGGAAATCTAGGTTTACATGGATGATATAATCACTAAATTGGCAAGAGAAGATGAACATGTCAAAAATCTTCAAAAGTTCTTCAAACGACTATAAAAATTTTAGCTAAATGTAAACCCCACCAAATGTACTTTTATTGTTACCTCAGGCAAGCTATTAGGCTTCATTGTTAGCAAAAAATAATTGATGTTGACCCAAATAAGGTCAAAGCTATCTAAGACATGCCACTACCTCGAACCCAAAAAAAGGTGAAAAGCATCTTGGGGAAATTAAAATACATCTCTAGATTCATATCCCTATTTATTTGTAAAAATAACCCTATCTTTTGGCTTCTTTGCAAATGGAATTCTAGGGAATGGAATAAGAAATGTCAAGAAGCCTTTGTCAAGGTCAAACACTATCTGTCAAACCTGTTAATGCTAGTACCATCAATTTTTTATTAACTTTTGATCCATTACCTTGTAGTCTTTGAGAATTCTATAAGTTGTGTGCTTACGTAGCATTATGAGTTACGAAAGAAACAAGTAAGCAATTTATTGCTTGAGTAAAAAGTTAATGGAATGTGAAAACAAATACTTCATAGTTAGGACATTATTTTGTGCTTTGGTTTGGATGGCACTGGGACTCAGCTAATACATATTATACTACACCACATAGCTAATCACGAGGCTCAATCCTATCAAGTATTTATGTGAAGCCTTGCACTGTTAAAAAGATAGGCTAGATGGCAAGTCTTGCTCTCTAGATACAGTATCGTCTATGTCAACCAAAAGGCCATCAAGGGTAGTGCGATAGCTAACTTTTTAGCGAGCCACGTAACATGTGACTATGAACCTTTGAACTTCTATTTCTTGGATAAATATTTGATCTACATCACTAAAGAGGATGATATCACTAGTCATAACCGATCATAGGAAATGTACTTTGATAGAGTGTAAAATGCTTTGGGGCATGGAATCAGGGAAACACTTATTTTACTTCATGGAAATCACTATCCCTTTATAGTTAAATTGAATTTTGACTGCACCCTGCAATATAGCAGAATATGAAGCCTATGTCATAGGGCTTTAAGTGGCTATTAAGAGAAATGTCAAGATTGTATAGGTTTTTGGTGACTCAGCCTTAGTTATCTATTAACTGAAAAGAGAGCGATAAACTTGCTATGCTAAACTGATTCATTATAGGAAATCACTCTCAAAACTCAGAAAAAAATTTAATGATATAAGCTTTTAGCACTTACCTTAAGAAAAACAACCAAATTGCTGATGCTTTGGCCACCTTGTTGTCCATGTTCAAAGTTAATTAAGAATCTGATGTCATTCGCATTTAGATGAGTATTTATACGAATCCAGCACATTGTCAAAATGTCAAAAAAGAAAAGGATAGCCTACAACAGTATCATGACATCCTCTATTATATTAGAGATCAATAGTACCTCGAGTATGCCACGAAATAATAAAAGTACCATCAGGAGAATGGTTATAAGATTTATTTTGGATAGGGATATCTTATACAAGAAAAGTTAGAATCAAGTGTTGCTTAAATGGGTCAATGCTCTTAAAGTAAAAGAGACCTCAGAAAAAGTTTATGAGGAGATCTATGGCATGCATTCTAATGCCCACTAAATGGTCGAGCAAGTCATGAGATCGAACTATGACTAGCTGACTCTCAAAAAAGATTGTATCAACTATGCTCAAACGTCACAAGTGTCAAATTTATGCAGACAAGATTAATTTCTCACCATCATCACTTCATGTCATGACAACTCCATGGCCCTTTTCTATATAATTAGGCCCATCGCCCTTAAAGCTTTCAAAGAACACCTATTTATCCTATGGCAATTGATTACTTTACTAAATAGGTAGAGGCAACCTCATTTGCTCGATGTCACTTAGTCAGTCATCTGCAAGTTTGTAAAATAGGACATCATTTGTTGATGTGGACTTTTTGAACAAATCATCATTGATAATGCTCATAACATGAAAAACAACATGATACAAGTAGTATGTTCCTAATTTAAAGTATAGCATCATAAGTCTATGCCATAACACTCAAAAATGAACAAAGTAGTTAAAGTAGCCAATAAGAACATCAAAAAAATTGTCGAAAAATGTCCAAAACTTATAAGGATTAGCATAAGATACTATCTTTCTTACTCCACACATATCAAACTTCAGTCTTGACTTCCACAGATGCTACCTCATTTTCCCTTGTTTACAAGGAGAAAGCAATTTTACCTATAGTAGTTAAGATCCCTTATCTAAGAATCTTAATAGGCCAAACTTGAAAAGGCCAAATAAGTTAGGAACTAATAAGATCGGCTGAACCTTATTAAAGAAAAATGATTGAAAGCCATTTACCATGGTCAAATGTATCAAAGACATATGATCAGGGCTCATGACAAAAAAGTCCATCCCCGATGCATGAAAAAGAATTAGTACTCAAAAAAATCTTTTCAATCCAAAAAGATGCCCGAGGTAAGTGGGCCCTTAATTGAGAGGGACTTTATGTCATAAGATAAGCTTTTTCCAAAAAGGCCTTGAACTTAATGGAAATGAATGGTAGCATCTTGCCTAACCTATTAAATTCAAACTCTTTTAAGAAGCATTATGCCTAAAAGACGAAAACCCAAAAGGTTTCTTCTGTCAAGAAAACATAAAAAAATCAAAAATTAATAAATTAATAAATCAAGGGAAAAATTAAAAAGACTAGTCTTGACTAAACCCAAACTAAATCAAATATTACCCAAAACGCTCGTTAGAAAAACCCTTGTCGAACTGTTGCCTAATCCTAATCTTATCAAACTAAATCTTATTCCAATACTACCTTTGACCAAACCTTGATTAAAACCAACCTCGATCAAACCTATCCCAAGTTAGGGGCAATTATTAAACAACATAGGGTAATTTTAGGGGTTTTCAAAATACCTATTCAAGTTAGATATATTGATCATTTGGAAAAGCTTTTAAAGAGCATTGAATTACATATTCATTCATGATTATCAAGGGCAATAATCACTAGAAAGATCTTTTCATTGTCATTGTACTTATTTTTTCAACTTTAAACAAAATTATGTTACCTTTCTTGTTAGGAATAAAAACTTTCTTGTTTTTTTTTAATCCCTATCATTACTTTTGCGTTCCATTATGCTTGTCATTTAGTTGATAATATTCGATAATCGATAAAATTCATGTCAGGATTTCTTCATGTTATAATAAAAGGATTATGAAAGCATAGGAAGTTTTATGCCTTGAACATCAAGATCATGAATCCGCTACACCCAGTACCTACTTATCATGATCAGCTATTGATCTGTCTTTATCTCTTAAGGCTATTGGTTATGAAACATCATCAAAATTAACCTAAACCAAATTCACATAATTTAGTATCTCATCAAGACCCAAACACTAACCCTATCGAAACAGATCATTAAACACCCTAAGTCAAGAAACCTAACCATCACCATTCTTATCCTTTTAAGAAAACTGTGTTATCATGTCAAGAAAATGATTGCTTAAAAATTAAGTTACTTGAAAAGAGTCATGATCATAAGGCCATAAATGTCTGAAATCATAACTTTAAATTGTAACATTAGGAAATGGCTATCAGAGGTCCCAATTGAAAGAAAAATTTTTAGTGTTTATTCCCATATTAAACTTTATGTCATGATCATGTGGTCAAACTATCAACAACTTATGTATACATCATTCATGCATTCATATTGTCATAACATAATGTCATCCTACTAGCATCATGTTAAGTAAAACTTGTCGAATCTCAAAAAACTTCTTGGTAAAAATCTTTGATATCAAAAGTTGGCAAATCAGAAGGTCACTTAGTAAAACCTTTATTTCTCTAAGGTTTCATGTCATTAGAAGTCATAGCTAATATTGTTGGAATATTATGATTTGGCTCATTAGCATCATAGTCAAAAATCTTTGCTAAAAATCTTAGTTAAGACCCTTCATTAAGAAATTCAGTTAAGACCTTTTGTTAAGAAATCCTTTTTAAAGTCCAAAGCAATTGGAACACTATGATCTGGCTTATTAGCATCTTTTGTCAAAAACCCCAATCAAGACACCTTGCCAAGAAATCTTATCAAAAGACCAATGTTGCTAGTCATGATTCAGAGTGTTGGCATTCTATCTTTTTAAATTGAATCTAAGGATAGATTAAACTTAGGATCATAGTATGGATATTATATTCAAAACTGGTCAAGAAATCTTTTTAAAGCCATTATTGCTGGCCATGATTTAACACATTAACACTAGAATTTTTAAGTTGAACCTAAGGATAATTCAAGCCCAGGATCATAGCCTAAGTCTTTTATCTAAAATTGGTCAAGAAATCCTTGTAAAAGTCCGATGTTATTGGCCATGATATAGCACATTGGCACTTTGTCATTTTTAAGTCAAACTAGGGGTAAGTTAAGGCCAAGATTGCAATCTAGGTTTTTCATCCAAAAATTCAAACTTTGCCTTTTTGCCAAAAGTCTCAAAATCATTGCCAAAATTATGTTTTATCCTGACATTATATTAATTTTAGTCTTTTCACTACAGGGACATGAGAGAACATCAAGCATGCCCAAGGCAAAATGATGTATATTGGTTTTTACCTTGTTTCTAATACTCAACAGAAGCCAAAGAAGGCCAGCTATAGACATCCTATTTTATCTAGGCTAATTTTTTGGCATCTCATGCTTAAATTAAAGGTAATAGAATTAAAGAAATAAAAATAAAAAATAAGAACGATTACCAAGTGTTATGTCACTAGGTACTATTAAGTGACATGATGCTAAGCAAAAATTTTTTTGAAAGTTTTGAAATGCCTAGAGATCATATTAAAGAAAAATGTAAAAGAAAGCATTAAAGGCCATTATTTAAGATTTGTTGAAGTTATATGGTTCCTAGCAAATGAGAGTATTCGAAGGGTCAAAGATATGGAAAATTCATATTTTTGCATGAACATCTTGACACATGGCCTAGATGTATCGATATGAGGCCTGCACATCATCAAAATACAAAATTCCATTCTTTGTATTGATGCAAAAGGGGAATGTATCAATATATTGGTTAATTATATAGATACAAGGCCATGTAGTAGCTAAATTTTGATTTTTGGCCAAGATTTATAGACATATAAATAATTGCATCGATACATTATGGGAATGTGTTGAGAGATTCTTCAATGTATCAATACATTCTAGATTTTTTACCTAGATTTATTGATACATTAAGGCATTTTTACCAAGTTTGTGCTATTTTTCAACCTTTGCACCATTAATCTAAAAATCCTATTTAAACATGTTTTCACACCAAAAATCATTAAAGGCCTTAACTCTGGACTTGTAATTAGGTTTTAACAAATTTTAAGGCACAAAACAGCTTCGCAATAGGATATTTTCATGGATTATATGGTTTGTTCAAGGGCAAAGTTAACTATTTTTCATCTACAGACTTCACCAATAGTCCTGTTCTAATACTTAGACATGTTTGCCAATGGGATTTTGGCCACTTGAGCATAGTGCTCGAGGCTATCCCTACAATACATTGAGAAAATTCAAAATTTCCTTGCTTTAGCCTTTAAATCATGGCTGATCGCTTGCTTGTAAAAGAGCCAACTTTGGCTCAGCAAGAAAAAAATTAAAACCTTGTTCTGTTGCCTTCTTCCTCTCAGCCAGAAAACTTTATTCTTATAACATCTCCAGACCCCTACCAAAAAACCTAAAAAATCTCATCCTTTCACTTACTTTCATACTTAAATTCCTCTTTATCAACATTATAAGAAAAAGCTCACTTTTTCATCCTTTTTTTTTCTAAAAAAAAAGAAAAATGTGAGCTCAAAGCTGCTGTTGAAAGTAAAGACTACGGTTTAAGGCCTGTTGGTATATTTTATTCATTTAGTTTTTGTTTTTCATCTTCTCTATCATTTTAGCGAGCCAAAAATCTCTGTAATCATGACCCTTTTTCTAGAAAAACTCTTTCATTTTGTGGTCATGGATTGGTAGGCTCAGGATCTTTCTTGCTTTATTAACTCCTTTATCATATTTCTTTATTTCTATGTACTTAGCTTTTCTTGAAAATATGTTTTGATGTTGCCATGAAATTCTAACTATTTGTTCATCTTTATTTATGCATGTTCACAACATTTCCATGGCATAACTCTTGTTATCATTCATGAAACTAATACATCCATGCATTTTATTGTTATTTTCTTGCATTTTTATTATAAATATCATGTCAAAATGCCATCTTTCCATGTCTAAACATTTTATCCATGCCCTATACATGAATGTCATGTTTGGTCCATCTCATGTTTGTTAAGATACGTGCTTGTTCGATGCTAAAATCTGATTTTCTAAAAACTTCCCTAAGCGAAGGCCATGTTAACCTCAATAAATGAGGATTAACATGGACTTGGGGGTTTTTTTAATCCCAATGGTCTTCTAATATTAGGCAAAAATCAAAAGTTCTTTAAAGTGAAAATTTCTATTTTCAAGATAAAAATACTTTCTTTCTTATTCCCAGTTATTAGTGCATTGCTTTTTGGCCTAGTATCCATAGGCTTATGACATGGTCAATGAGTTATTTCATCATCTTAAACTACTCTAGGATTGTGTCAATGAACTAATAATGTCCATGTCACTTATCCCTTTCTATCATAAATGTTCAAATGCCCTTCGCTCGATTTTAGTCTAAAAAAACCTAAAAAAATCGATAAATTCCTTAAATTTTGTCCTAACAGCACTATAGTCACATTTGAAAAATTATTTTCAAACCTTAAACCATTTTTCATAAATTCATTATATTTCCCCATAAAAGGCATCGAACTAGATTTCCAACAATATCTTGTTTACCCTCAGATCATTTCAGATGAGGGAAATATGATTTTTCAAATTAAGGTGTCTGAAACCTCTTAAATCAGTGATCTGCATCTTGTTTGGGCCATCTCGACCTATCAAATGATTTTTATGAATTCAAAAAATATTTTCATAGAAATGTCATGAAATTTTATTTTTGAAAAGGTATCATTTTCAATTTAATGATTCCCTATGAGTCGAGAATTATTTTTTAAAGTTTATCACATCTTTTCCCTTGCAGATGCTGTTAATGTCACATTTGACCCAACTTTAAGGTGATTTTATGGATTATTGGAATTTGGAATATTTTTACATTAACCATTATCATGTCAGTTTGCTAATGGTATCACCTAACCTTGGAACCTCTAAATTTGCTCGAAATAAAATCGACAAAGGGAATAGCGTGATGATGTCCCCTATTTTTAGCATTAGTCAAAATCAATTGATTTCCTTCGAATTCCACTCCAAGGCCTTTGGATGCCTCCATGTGATCCTAATTAGTCCCTTCAAGTTAAAATATTGGCCCATAGGCTAAGATCAAGGCATGAGCAATCTTTGTTGCGTCACCTCTATTTTTATCAATATCCTTTTTTAATAAAAAGTCATCTGTTTTGTCAAGAATTTGTCCAAAATGTCATTTTTTCAAAAAATCACCGAACCTTTATCAAACTAAATTCTTTGAACTTATCTCTGCAAAATCATAAAAGTTTACATCTATAAGGATACTCTAACCCTATCTTCTAAGGGGATACTTTAACCCTATTTTTACAAACATTATTTAAATTTCAAAAGTCATTAAAATTTTCATCTTTAAAGATACTCCAACCTTGACTTCTGAGGGGATACTCCAACCTATCTTTTCAAAATTTGCCAAAAAAATAATTAAAATTTCTCTCTCTTGAGTCCAAACTTTTCCAAAATTTAAACCCAGTTTTCATGCCTTAATTAATTAATGTATCTGAACACTTCTCCAAAACTGTCAATCCGGTTATTTCAAGGCAATATATGACAATTATGATATACATCTCAATCATCTTTTTTTTTTCTCTTTTATTGTTTTGTGTGACTTATCTTGTGTGACATTATTACTTTTTCGTCTTACTATCACGATTCCTTTGTGATGATCATTTTACACCCATATTTCCAAAATTGTTTTTCAAAAATTATAAGGCAAAGTTCCTTATTAGCATCCCTCTAATGCTTGATATGAAATGTCTAATTTTCTAAAAAGATAAATCCAGACAACATTTTAATCAAAATTCCCTATATTCCCCACCTCTCTAGGGCACATACATGATTTAAATTTTTTTTTCTAAAACCCAAGTTTATTTTATTCAAATTCATGCACAAAAAGAGGATTATATTTAAATAATGACAAGATAAAACTAAAGGAATCAAAACTAAGTTAAGACATGGCTAGAGAGGTATCAATTTCAAGCATCACGGGAGGTTTGTACCTTCTTGTGGAAAACTAACTTCGAAACCTAACTGTCAAATCTTCAAATTATGTAGACAATGGAATTGATGTTTTAAGTTTTGTAACTCTAAATATTAGTTTTAATAGGCATCCGATCATGCGTAACCTAAATAATCAGTGTCGACTCTGAGCATTGGCCATTTAGTGGTGGTTAATCAAGGTTGGTGGGACGAATGATTCATCTAATGTCCCCTTTTTGAGTTACAAAGGAAGATTCTTGTTCAAGAGCACATTCACCCGTCAAGAATTTTATCATTTTCCACTTACATAAATATTTTTAAGCCACACATGTTTCCTTTCGCGATGAAGGTGAGGCATATTGCCAATACTTTTAAATAAAAATAATTGCATAAAATATTAAAAAAAGCATGAAAATCCTATCATTGGATTATTTGACCACTAAACCTTATCATGAATGCATTGCAAATTCCTCACAAAGCAATTGAGGTAAAAACTATTAAAAATGAAATAAAATCCAAATGTAGCATGAATCAATTACATATTATTTCAAAATAGATAGAGAAAAATAAAAATTTTAGTCAAACAAAATATCAAAAGCCCTTTGTAGAAAGTCATTTGCTATGCACAAGCTTGATATATGGTTTCACTATATACCCCTTAAGAGAGCATGCATGACATAAAAATAATATGGTTGGTTATGCTAGTTACAGCCTTTAGGTTATCCCCTGATTGGGATTTGAATTAGGCACAGTGATAAGATAAGAAGAAAAACCGTAAGGCGAATCGCTTATCAAACTATTCTTGAAAAGTTACTACAAAGTGGCCATAAACTTGGAGTCACCATCGATCATTTCAAGCTAGGCATGATTGAATGCCTATTAAAAATAACATTTTGAGTTGTGAAACTAAAAATATAAATTTTGAGGTCTACAAGGTCTAAAGATTTGTTGATTGGGTTTGAGAGTTGGTTAATGCAGGAAAGGATTAACACCCCCTAAAATGGTTAAAATTAGTACTCGGTAATCATATCTCATTTTGGTTTTAGTTTAGCTTGTTCCATTTTATCACTATTCTGATATAATCCCCTTTTAATGCATGAATTTTTGTAAAAATTATAAATTTGGGTTCTGATAGAAAATTTAGATCACCTATGCACTGTGAAGATGTGGGGAACATAAGGATTTTTTATGAAAATAATTTTCAGATTAAATTTTGAAATTTTGGATATTCGATGTCAAGCACTAAAGAGATATAATCATGGAACATTGCCTTGTAATTTTTGAAAATAAATTTTAAAATATGAATGCACAATGGGTATTACAACGAGAAATGTGTTAGTAAAATAAAAAAGAATATAATAATGTTTCATAAAAATAAAAAATAAAAAAGGGGGACGATTAAAATGCTTCTTGCAATTATCTTTGATTATTGAGGAATAACCAAAATAAAAATTTTAAGACGCAATTAGATTTGGTGGTAACTTAAAGGATAATAAAAGAGGTTTTGTTTCATAAACCTGAGGATGTTTGGGAACAAAACTTAGATTTTGAGTGAAATTTGAAAAATGGGATTAGAGTTTCCTCTCAGAAAGTAAGGTTAGAGTATTCCCAATGGTGATGATTTTGGATATGCTCAAAAGAAGGTTTTGATTAAAAGACCCAAAAAGTTTTGAGAGAAAAAAATTTAGTTAGGTGAAAAATGGGGTTAGAGTATACCCAAAAGTGAAATTTTTAGATTTGTTTTAAGAAAAGGTTTTGATTAAAATCCTAAAATGGTTCGAGAGAGAGAAAAAATTCTAATTTTAAATAAAAAATGGATTAGAGTATCTTCTTGAAGAAGTGGGTTAGAGTATCCATATTAATGAAAAATTTGATATTTATGGAGTAAAGGAATATTTTGAGTAAAAGAGGTATCTTGAAAATAAAAACCAAGAACTTAAATAAAATTATCTTTTTGTTTTCACCTTAATCCAAACCTAAATGGCTTATGTTATATTACCTGACTCCACGAGGAATCAATTGGATGCACATCAAGACATTTGAACATCTTGATGAAGGTGGTTTGGGAAATTAAGTTAATTTTAATTCCAAGAATAGAGGATTACATCATGCTATCTCACATTTCAAATTTATTTTAGGTTTATCTTAAAGGCTTTTGGGGATAAATGAGATACCATTGGAAAGTGACTCAGCAAGGGTTAGCATAAAGATATTCTAAGAATCTAGGCAAAATTAATTTTTGAAGTTGGGTTTGTTTTGACACTGGTAGCATGTGCAAGGGAAATGGCATAATGGACTTTGGAAAATTATCCTAGACTCATTCCGTATCTTTAAATCACAAATGATACCTTGTAAAAAAAAGGAATTTCAAATCTTTCTATGATAAATATTTAAAAAATTCAAAAAAAATCTAGTGGTCTAAAATGGCCTAAATAGAATACAGTTTGTTAGTTCTAAAGGTTCCAGACATCAAAGGCTCAAAAAATCATAACCCATCATCTAGGATGATCTAAGGGCAAATGAGACACCATTGGAAAGGAATTTAATGCTCTTTAACGAACAATATTAAAAAATTCTAAAAAAATGATTTAGGGTTTGAAAATAATTTTTTAAGTCATAACGATAGTGATACTAAAGTAAAAATAGGGTGTTATTTGATTTTTAAATTTTCTTAGGGTTAAACTCGAGCGATAAACAATGAAACATCCGTGACACAAGGAAAAAGGTAACATACGCATAACGAATTCATTGCAAAATCTCAGAGTAGTTTAAGAGATGAAAGAACCTGTTGACCATGCCATAAATCAGGGTGCTAAACTCAAGATCAAGGCTTAATATTTTTCACAAATAAAAAGTCATTTTTCTTTTTAAAAAAAACATTTTACAGTTCATTTAACCATAAATCTAGACTTGGAAAACTTGATTTATCCTGAAGATTGGAGGACCAAGTTGTGAAGACATTAAATCCATACTAGTTTCCATCAATTACAATTAGCATAAACTCACCTAGGTTTTTTTAAAAAAAAATTACATTCTTGCAATCAATAAGTAAACATCTTAAGAACAAAATATGACATGAATGAAGATGAACATAGATGGCACATTAACTACATAAATGATGCTTTGGCAAGGAAAAAACTATAAAAATGCAAGGAAATAAATAGAATAGAAACATGGACATATTAACTTCATAAATAACATCAAGAATCATGCTATAAAAAATGATATGAACATGTTTAAACAAGCAAAAACATGCTAGAATTTTAAAGATGTCATTTTTCTTTCATGAGCCTACCAAAATGCATGAAAATGTATGAATATGCTTAAGAAATGTTAGGGTGGATATTAAGTATAAGTTAAACATGTGAAGCTAGATAAAATATAAGAAGAAATGCATGAACAGGAATTATTGTGATGGTAAAAATAAAACATAGGATGTTTAACCACCCAAGCAACATCAAGGCATTAAAAAGATCATCAAACTCCTCAGACTACCACAACCCAGGCCATAATAGTGCATGAGCATCTTAGAACGGTCATGCTAACATAAAAAGGGTCATCAGGATGATGCAAATATTGAAAACAAGAAAATAAATAAAAAATATACCAAAATCTGTAAGCTTTAGCTTTTTTCTTTTGAGCAGTAACTTTAGACTCACCTTCTTCTCTTCTTTAATGTTAATTAGCAAGAAATTGATGAAAACATGGAACTTTTTAGTTATGGTATTGATCGAGGAGAGTTTTGAGAAGAAAAATAAGTGGAGTGAAGGGTTTTAAAAGGGTTTTTAGTGGTGGTTTGAAAGAACTATAAGAATGGAAGAGAATTTTTAGTTTTTTGATGGCTGAGGAATATTGAGAGATTGATGAAAGTGAGTTTTTTTGCTAAGAATATGTCTATCTATATTTTGTGTGGAGTTTGTATAGTCTTTTAGTTGAGACAAAGTTGGCATATATAGCTATGTGAATATAAAGACAAAAAAATGAAAAAACCAAAGGTATTACGGAGTTTTGGTGTATGTCCCTCATGTAGGGACAAGGTATTACGCTCAACTGCCATCCAAACTTATTGGCTTCCTCAGCAAAAATAGTAGATCAAGGCCACTTTATGCAGTCGAACATTGAGAAAAATCAATTCTACCCTTTAGTAACTTGCATAATGTCATAAAAATATCCTTGTCATAGCTATTTAACCCTAAAAAATTTGTTAAAATCCAATCACAAGTCTAAAGTTGAGGCCTAGTACAAATTTTGAAGATTTTTTGTATAAAAACATGTTTAGCTTAAATTTTTTAATCAATGGTGCAAAAGCTAAAAAATGGCTTGAATTGTGCAAAAATGCCTTAGTGTATTAATGCAATGCATTTTGTATCAATACACAAGGTAAATTTTACCTTCCGGTATCGATACAATAATGCTTATATCAATACCAAGAACTAAAATGTTTCCAGTCTTGAGACTTGAATACCTGTATCGATACCAGAATGTCATGTATTGATACTCTTGCTTGTGAATTGATACATTTGGAAAAAATCACAATTTTAACTATTGCTAAGGCTGTATCGACATAAACACATTCAATACTAATATCACACCTTAGGTATTGATACCAAACTTTGGTATCGATGTTAAATTTGATCATTTGAATTTTTTATGATGTGAAAGCTTTATATCAATAACTAGGTACCAATGTGACTTGCACATACCTTAAGCTCTCTAAATGCTTCACCTTAGTCAAAAATAATGAGAAAGTGACTAGCATTAATCTGAATAACTCCAAGGATGCCTAAGATAATTATCTTTAATGCCTTTGATGATGGCCCAAACAAAATATGGTGTCTATAGTTGTCTTTGCTTAGCCATTGCTGAGTATTAAGAACAAGGTAAAGACAAATAGACACTATTTTATCTGAGGTCGGATGATGTTTTTTAAATGCCTGTGAACATGAAATTTAAATAATGTTTTGTTGTTGATCAGAATTTATTGGCAACAATTTTGATGGAAGTTTGAATAGGTTTTTGTAAGGTTTGACCTCCCTGCTAGGTTTTTGGATCTTTTCTTAAGATTTACCTTCTTAGGTAAGAGCCAGCTAATGTTGATTTAACTCAATAAATGCCCAACTCTTTATGGGTAGACTGGATTATTACCCAGCTCTTTGTGGGTAGGCTCGATTAGTGTTTGGCTTTTTGTAGACAAACTCGACTGGTGCCCAACTCTTTGTAGATAAACTCAGTTGGTGCTCGATTCTTTGTAGACAGATTCAGTTGGTGCCCAACTTTTTGCAACAAAATCAAATTAGTATTTAACTCTTTGTGGACTAAAGGAGACAAGGAACCTAGATTTTATGGACTAAAAAGAAAAAAAATCCAACATTTTATTGAACTAAAAAGAAAAAAAGACCAGCTTTTTATGGACTAAAATGAAAATGTTATCCAACTTTTTATAGACTAAAGGGAAAAAGGCATCCAACACTTTCTGGACTAAAAGAGAAAAAGCTCAGCTCTTTATGAACTAAAAGAAAAGAAGGCATTTAGCCTTTCATAGACTAAAAGGGAAAAGGCACCTAGTTCTTTTTAGACTAAAAAGAAAAAGGCATCCAGCTCTTTGTGGAATAAAAAAGAAAAGGCACTTAACTCTTTATGAACTAAATGATATGAGTTTAGGTATCTTTCGTGCATGACTTTTTGATTTGTGAGCTTGTGAGGTTAGGAATTCCTACCTTAAACTTTTTAAGGCTTTTTGAAAATAGGAATTTATGGCTAAGGTTTTTTTACTAGTTTGACCTTTGTGAGTAAGAGTTTGTACTTGAAAGATGTTAATTGTTGTATGATGTATAGGGATGCAAAAGCATATGTAAGTGATACAAAGGTGATAATTTTAAAATCTAATTTAGCAATTGGTTTTGGCCTTTTCAGTTGTTTATTCTTCCATGAGTTTGATAAGGTGCCTTCTTGCCTCAAGATTCAGTAATCTTGTTCTAAATTTCCAAAGGTTTCGAATGTTAAAGTTTTTTTTTAAAAGGTATAATGGCTTGTGATTATGTAAGAAAGGTCCTAAGCTTGAATAGCTTATGTTTAAGGATGTTGAGTTGAGTTTGTTGGCAAGTATAGAGGATTTGTCTTATTAATTTTGATTTAAAATGTGTCTTTGGTGGTTCGAGCATATTAATCTAAACTCTGGTTATTTTGAAAATAAAAGGAAAAAATTTTTTTACCTCTTACCTTTAAGCTAGGATTTAATTAGGGAGTAGGTTTTGAGCATGTTTTCAAGATATAAAGATCTAAGGGTAAGACCCCCATGGTTTCAAGGTTCATTCTTTATCTTTAGACATGAAACAAAATTCCTACAAAGTTTTCATCTTTCAAAGTAATGCTAGAATATCATGTTATCAATTCTATTCATTTGTCAAGCCTTATCAATTAAATGATAAACATGGATGCACATGGAATGAAAGAGTTACAAATGGACTTTACAGGAAATCAAGTAATTGTATTTCATTCAAAAGAAACAGGGTACAAGTTATGACAAATACTTAAGTCATGAAAGACTTTGAGATGCAAAAATGTTAAAAATGGTTTTCTTGGCTACTAGGCCCTAGTGCCGATGAGATGAATCTTTCACTGAGTGCTTTTAGGGACCTTTCTCAAGTGGTCAATCCTTTTGGTGTTGGCTGACTCACAAAGAGATTCTTTAGATTCCTCTATAGTGGGACTATTGCCCTAAGATTAGGTAAACACCATTTTTCTCCAAGCATGGGCGAGAATAAGATTCGATAGAGTAGGTTGACATAAAATAGGTGGGTTAAACTATGATTTGGTGTTTTGGTCAGGAAAAGGTAGATTTTAAATTTTAAAGAGAATTGCACCTGTTTTTAGGTTTTCAACTTAAATGAGTTTGTTTTTCAAGATGTGCTTTCTTTTTTCTTAAAAAATAAGATGCCCTTTTAGGTTTTCATCCTAGAATCCTTGTAGAAATAATATTTCTTGATCGAGTCAAAATTGATAGGTTTGGGTAAATTATTGTTATCCATTCAGTTACGATCAGGGCTCCTCCAAAAAATATGCATTTTACCACGTACAACACTTTTCAATTTAGAGTCTATTTTTTTGAGCATTTTTATTAATTAGGAATATTTGCTTGAGTATTAGGTTACCCTTTCAAAACTGACAAGGATGGACCCTTTTGTTATAGGCTTTCATCATACAATTTTGATACATCTGCCCATTATAGATGGTTTTTTTCCTCAATGAGATTAAGCTATTCATAGCAGCTCTTGACCCATTTGACTTCTTCAAGTTATAATTCCATTATGACCTTAAGTGAGGGGATTTCAACCTCAATGTGTAAAGTAGCCTCTATGCCATAAACTAGATAGAAAAAGGTAGCTATCATAAAAGTTCAAACTACTGTGTGATAAGCATGTTATGCAAAAGGTAACTTTTTATGCCAATATTTATACATTTTAGCCATCTTTTAGACTATTTTCTTAATATTCTTATTGGTTACTTCGATTGCTCTATTCATTTTCAATGATACAGTATTGAGTTTTGATGTTGAATTTTGAATTACGAACAGACTACTTGTATTATCTTGTTTTTCAAGTTATGCGATTATTTGTGATGATTTTTTTGGGAAGCCTATATCTACAGATGGTATCCCATTCCATAAATTTGAACACAATGGATTTGGCGACATTGGCATAAGAAGCCACTTTTACCTATTCGGTGAAATAATTAATGGAGACCAAACTGAAGTAATGTCTGTTAGAAGCCTTGAGGGTGATGGGTCTGATCATGTCCATGCCCCTCATAAAAAAAGGCCATAGGACTATCTAACATGTAGAGGTGATGGTGAGACATAGATTTGTTTGGCATTTATGGCATCTTCGAGCATGGTCGATGCGATCTTTTTCAAGAGTCAACCAATAATAGCGTGATTGCATGACTTGCTTCCCTATTTAGTGTCCATTAGTGTGTGTACCACGTATTCCTTAATGGATATTTTCAAGAATTCTTTTGGCTTCAGAGGCATCCACACATCAGAGTAGTACTTGATCCCAACCTTTCTTGTATCAAATTCCACCATCCAAAACAAAGCGTGTAGCTATTCTTCTAATGGCCCTGTTGTCAATTTTGGTAGGACATTTGGGGTACTATTGATCTTTGACATATTAGAGAATATCATGCTACCATGGTAGGCCATCCCTTTCTTCTCTATGCTATGGCAATAGGCCAGAGTTTTATGGATTCTCATTTGAATAGACATGACTTCTAACTTCTGATTTACTTTGAACATGGAAGCCAAGGTTGCTAGAGCATCAGCTATTAGGTTTTCTAAATGTTGGAAGCTGATTTCATTAAAATCTTTTCTTAGCTGGGAGATTAGCTTCCCTTATTGGACTAGCTTAGCATATCAAATTTTCCATTCTCTTTGTAGCTAATAGATTGGTAGGGCCAAATCATCAAACACTTGCAAAGTCTTTATATCCCTTTCAATGGTGGCTTGGAGTCTCATGACATAGACTTGTATTTAGCTATATTATTGATAGAATCAAAGTTTAATCTTGCAATGGAGAGGTAGTAATTTCCATTAGGTGAGATAAAATTACCCCGATTCATTGCCCTAATGCATTTAAAGCTCCATAAAAATACATTTTCAAAAATGAACTGCAATCAGATGTGTCTTCTACCTTGAATATGCATATCAGGTCATCATCAAGAAATTCAAAGTCCAAAGGTTGATAGTCATCTATTGCTCAACTTGCCAAAAAGTTAACTATTATGCTACCCTTGATAGCTTTCTAGTTCATGTACACAATGTCATATTCTAAGAGTAAGATTTGCCACCTGGCTAATCTTTTAATAAGGTAAGGGCCTCACGTAAATATTTGACAATATCGAGTTTGGCGATCAGCCATGTAATATAGCATAGCATGTATTACCTTAACCTATGGCTATCCAAGCTAGAGCATAACGTAGCTTCTCTATTGCTAAATAGTTATTTTTACACTCCATGAACTTCTTGCTCAAATAGCAAATAAAGTGTTCTTTTTTACCTGGCTTATCATGTTGACCAAATACGTAGCCCATAAACTTATTGAAAACAGATAGATACTAGATTAAATGTCGACCAGGCATCAGTGGCACAACTACTAGCGAGTTTGAAAGGTATTGTTTGACTTTATCAAAGGCTTTCTCGCATTCTTCATTCCATTCTTCGAGATTCTATTGTTGAAGCAATTGAAAAATATAATCACATTTATCGATCAGTTGATATATAAATAAAGCTATGTACTTCAATCTTCCTAAGAAACTCCTCAAATTTTTTTGGGTTCGAGGTAGTGGCAAGTTTTAAATGGTCTTGACCTTTGTCGAGATCAACTTTTATTCCTTTTTCACTTCTAATAAAAGCCTGATAGCTTGTCGAATGTGACACTTAATGTGCATTTGGTAGGATTTAGCTTGAACTAGTATTTATGAAGCTATTTGAAGAGTTTTTGTGGATTGGCAATGCGTTCACTCTTTTTTGTCAATTTGGCAATCAAATCATCCATATAGACTTATATTTCTTTGTGCATGAAATCATGGAATAAGTTTAAATTACCCTTTGATAGGTTACTCGATGCTCTTGAGCCTGAAAGGCATTACTTTGTAGCCAAAAATGCCCTATATGGTCATGGAAATGGTTTTTTCTATGTCCTCAACTACTATTTTAATCTTGTAGTAACTTGAAAATTCGTCAATGAAGGAAAATAGTGCATTTTTGGCAATTTTGTCTACTAAGGTGTTGATATGAGGTTAAAAAAATTTTCTTTTGTACTGGCTCACTTCAGATCCCTATTGTTTATGCAGATCTGCATCTTGCCATCTTTTTTAGGGACCAAGACTATTTGGCTACCCATTTAAGATATTTAGCTACTTCGAGAAACCCTACCTCTTTGATTTTCAAAAGCATCTTTGATTTCATCCTTCGAAGCTTTTGTTCCATGGACTTACATTCAGGTTTGAGAGGAAGTTTACAAACTATAATGTTGGTGTCTAATCCAAGCATGTACTGGTAGGCCTAAGCGAACACATCCCAATATTCTTGAAGGAGGTTTATCAGTTTGAATTAAGTTAATAGGTTTATAGAGGTTCCATCTTGACTTTTTTCCCATTCTTTTTGTTTCTAGGTTTATAGTTTCAATGGGTTCTTCATAAGATAATATATGTTTTTTTCTTGTACAACTAATCTCAATAGGTTTAGGGGTATAAAACTCTTTTCATAATCTCTTTTAGGCATAACCTCACTAATGCAGATTGATTGCTCAAAATTGATATATGGAATTTCAATATGAATATTCATGTCACTTTCATCTAGGTACTTGAAAATATGGAAAAGAACAATATAAGTAGAAAAATATGTGCGAAAAGGTCTAAGAGTTAGTAAGAACTATGAAAATAGACATAAAAGGTGAAATGGACAATTTTTAGTCATTTTCATTAATAATAATACCCGATCAAAGGATGCCCATACAAAGAATCTTATAATGCTTTTAGGAAAAAGCATTTAGGTTTAGTACATAACGTTACTTTGAAATAGACTTGAATAGTATGGCAATCTTGGTTTCAGTTCAAAGACTTAGGACAAATCCTAAAAAGCATAGACCAGTCTCTTGATCCACTATTGATGTTTTTGGCTTATTAGTTACATTGATAGAGAAATCCTTAAATGCCTTGTTTAGTGCGAATGTAACATTGCTAGAGCCAATATTCACACATCCTCTTGGGAAAAAAAACTTCCCTAAATCGATGGAAATAACATTGATTCATGCCTTAAGTCTTGTCCCAACAAATGGGCCATCTGTTTCTCACATTTCTTTTGAGCTTCTTTTTTTCTGTTATGCACTAGGCTCAAACCCTAGCCTTCTTTTATCAATCTAGTTGATAACTTTCAAGACTCTGGTAGTTTCTTAAAGATGTTTTTTAAGTTTTTTTTATCACCCAAGCTGCTTTATTGATGGTTAACTTTAGACCCATATGAGTGCTTATTGATAGGTGAGCCAATATATTAATGGCAATCTCTCCTTGACATAAGTGGCATTGACTAACTCAAAAGACTAAAACGAGCATTTTGGAACATCCTCAATGGGTTTGATATACGAGGCATTATTTGAGGTAGTAGAAATAATGTTTACTTTTTCTTCAATGCCAATAACTTTGTTTTCAGTGATGAATTTTAACTTTTGATGCAGTGATAATGGTACTACCCCTATGAGTAAATCCATGGCCTTTACAACAAGCAGTTATATAACGGAGCAATGTCTATCACATGAAAGTCTACTTCATAATTGCATGGGTCGATTTGGAATGGAATGGTGATGTTTCCCACGATGTTTCTATAAGTTCCATCGAACACTCACATAATTGTATGACTATTCTGGATATGAGATGCATCAATGAAGAGCTTGTTCAAGCATGATAAGAGCATTACATTTAGAGTTGACCTATTGTTAATAAGTATCTTGGGAAATGTGATGTTTTTGTAGTATATGGTGATGCGAAGAGTTTTATAGTTTCTCTTTCCTCTATGAGGGATTTCATTATCACTTAAAGATGTATAGTTATCGACAGTGATGTTGTCTACTAGGTGATCCAATTAGCCTATCAGGATGTTAGAATAGACATATGCCTCATTCAAGACCTTGAAGGGAGCATTTTTATGAGCTTTAAAGTTCAATAGCAATGGTAGCATAGATATCTTGGCCAATTGGTTATTCAAGTGATTGACGATGTTGTATTTGTTGTGCTGGATGAACTTAAGGAATTTCATAGGTTCTTTCTCACTTAGTGGCTTCTCGACAGCTATTAGATTTGATTGCAGACTTTGATGCTTAAGGGATATGAGTAATATTCTTTTATTGAGTTTCATTTCCTAATGTAGCTAGGGCATAACATCTGCCACTCTGAGTTGATGGCTTACCATAAAAGGTCAATGTTTATTGCTTGTTGACTAGATTCTCTGGTGATTAATGTTTTCCTTTCATATTTCCATAGAAATTACCTTGTTGTCTTTATAAGGGAAAAGGAATGGAAATTGAATAATCATCTTTGGCATAGGTTGAACAAGGGTAGTTTTGATACTTAGCTGATTGTCAAAAGTGCCAACCCTATAGAAAGGATTTTTTTATCCCTTAAAATGGTGTTGATAGATGGTATATCATTTGGTAACCCAGTACGTGAGGCTCACTTTTTATTGTAAAGTTCAATGCTACCTCATTTATCATTCTTTGAACCATAGCATGAAACTCTTTTCACATTTGAAGAGTGTGGCCTTAGATGGTACAAAAATCATAAGTCATCGACTCCCTCTTCAATCATTTTGACCCTGTTAACCAATTTGGCTTGTACTAGGATTTGTCGAACTAGATTCATTAGCATCCTCATTTCCTCTATGCTTTTCATGATCTCACAGTCATCTTCAATACCCATTCCATTCGTATTTAATTTAATGTGAACCTTGAATAAGCTAGTTCTAACACTAAATTTCAGCCATTATTTAGCCTTGACCTTTCCTTGTCCTTTGTCTTTAAAGGTATCTCTTTTTTTTGAGTTACTTTTCATGGCCTTATTGATCATTGCATACAATGCGACTACATCTGTGAAGTTTCTCAAAATATTTTTTATGATCTTCTCATAATAAGATACTTGTAATATGCTGGCAAATTTAATAGTTATCTCTTTCTCTGTCAACAACGAGTGAATTTGGGCGATTTCTTCTATCCACCTTAGAGTGTGCTGCTTAAAGCGTTCATTCATTTTATTTTCCATGTTCATGGGAAAGACAATTTGAAACTCAGACGATGGTAGGTCTCGCTCATCTATGGCATTAATAGATGGATTAATGTATGCTTCTTATAGAACTTAATTTCATATTGATTTATCATCCCTTAGACCATTTCTAGAAAACATGGGTAGTGTTGCAAACTATGCCCTCCATCGTAGTGTCAGCAAAATGGTTTAGCAGTTTCCTTACTCTTGTTATCCGATATTCAACACTATTTCAGCCCTCACAAAAACTTGCCATTCCTTGTTCATCTGTGCCTTGACTTCTTTAATGCTTCCTTGACCTAGCAACCTTTCCCATCAATCATCGTATTCACTCTTGGATCTACATGGTTATGCACTAAATTGGCTCCAACATTAAGTCTAGGCCCTTGCTTGACCTTGATCACACCTTTTTCTAGGAGACTTTGCACCTTTCTTTTAAACGAGGTGTAATTCTCAATAAAGTGTCCTTGTGCTCTAGCATGGTACTCATAATAGGCATTCTAATCATACCATTTGAGGTATGGAGGTGATCTTGGGTTTATAAATGTCATTGCCACTAGTTGACCTACTAATAGAGAGGAGTAAATCTTTTTGTAGGAATAAGGAAGAGGCTCAAAATGTTCCTTTTTCTCGGGGCACTTATTGATTATCTAGAGTTCTTGCATTGCTCATGTTGTGAGTTGTGCACTTTGAGTAGTGATTTGAATAAGATTTAGTGTGAAAGTTATTGTTGGAGTGAACCCAGCAGAATGGACTAGTCATGGCATTGATGAGTAAGGGTTAAAGCCTAGATATGCCGTGTTATGGAAATGCACTTTTTGTGCTCGATATTGATTCTAAGGGAACTTAGCTGTTCACTTGTTGATGGCATTCATCTTTTTTTCTTTGCCCTTAATGTAGATTTCTTGGTTGACTCAGATGATTTTTCATTAGATATCTTACCACTTTTGATAGCATTACCTATCATTTCACCTAATATAAACATATCAAGAAAATTCTTTATGGCACTTCTTACTAGTGTCTCATAGTAGAGGTTTTAGAAGGTGTTGACAAACATGAGAATCATTTTTTTCTCAGTCAAAGGATGGTAAACTTGAGCTACTTCTTCACTTTACCTCTGAGCACACTACCTGAAGCTCTTAGAGGCTCTATTTCCATATTCATGAGAGAGAAACAATCATAGGCCTAGTTGAATACGTTCTTATATTAATCAAGGAAAGTGTGAGCCAAATCCACCCATGTCTTAATTCATATACAATCAAACCCTATATACCAATAGATAGCTACTCCAATAAGGCTATCTTAAAAGCAGTGAATTAGCAATTTCTTTTTCTCCCCATATCTAGCCATCTTGTGGTAGTACATATGAAAGTGGGTAGTGGGCTCTGTAGTCCCATTGTATTTTCAAAATTTGACACTTTAAATTTAGGTGGGATAACAAGATTGAAAACTAGTCCCAAAGATTTGGTATCTATAATCCTAAATTTATCACTTCCTTTGATAGCATGAAGGCACTTATCTAATGACTAATAGTTGTTTAAGTTTTCATCATTTTTCCAAAACCTTTTTGCTTTTACTTCACTTCTTCGTTGAGATCTAGGACTATACGATTTCCCTGTGAAAAGTTTGCACCCTAAAATCCTTGAACCAAATTAGATGCCATTGCATGATTAATGTAAATAAATGGTTAAGTTGATGGAATAGTCATTGCTGGAGGATGCCATTCATGTAATGCCCTTTCTTAAGCATTGATGGCTTTAGTACTACTATTCAAGTTACTTTCGAGATTGATATTTTTTTTTCTTTTGTCGATGGTTCTTGTTTGCCCTTTCTCCTTCAAAACCTCAAATAATAGCTTAGTTAATTCTATAATCTGAGCTTGTAGTTCCTCATTCTTACAGAATGATTTCTTCTAAGACTCCGTATAATGAGTTCTGGTTATTTAATATGGGCTTGATGATCATTTTCCATGATTCTTGTTGATTGCGAGTGTTATACCAATAGTGACCAATAGGTTCTATGTTTTAGAACTTTTTAATATCATATTAGACTTTTATGATGGTTCATGAGCATATTTGATAAGATAACGGTCAGTATGCAATCATGATAGTAGATGACTATTAACATGAATGAATAAAGCAAATGGGTTAGTTATTCAAATGCAAGAGGGACAATTGGATTAAGGGATAGTTTTACCAATAGCATCTTTCATCAAAGTAACAAATTATCTTGATTACACATGATTGCATTTGGAAATGCCTAACACGATTACATTACTTGATCACGTGTTTTAAGAAATATATGATTCTTGTTCATGGGCTCCGATGGACAAGATAGCATTTATCAAAGATCGGCCACATCCATCATGTCTTCAGCCTTTAACTAAGTAACTTAAATATGTTTAGTAAGATGGTGGTAGTGGTCTTGATAATTCTGGTGTGCCTAATTAACCATGCATAGCCACTCTTGCTCCCTTATTTGAAGTCTCTTACTAATTCATCAACCTAGCCTTGGTAAGCTTCTAAGAAATGCTCTAAATCTTGAATTTTGAGCGTTAGAGTCTTATTGTTGACCTAGTTTGCTCTCAAATCTTGGGCTCGAGCTTTTAGACATCTATTCTTCTTTTGGTAAGTTGATACAAGGGTATGGGTCCTAATAAGCTTCTCCCTATTGACCCTTCTTTCTTCTTTCCATCAATATAGCTCTTTTTTAAGGTAGCAATTTTTATCTCCCATTTAGTTTATGATTTACCAAGGTGCTGAGACTTGCTTGCTTTACTAAGTGCCACGTAGTCTTTCATTAGACATTTAAGATCCTTCTTGAAGTAGTTTCTATCTTTAACAACCTAGTTCATTTTATTATCCCATAGATAGAAGTCTATTTCTAGTTGACTCTTTTCTTCCTTTAAATGAGTGATTTTCTTGCCAAAGGTTGCCTTTTCTTGTTCAAACTCATGCTTAAGCAAATTTAATCTCAGAGGAAAATTCATTAATTGATGCTTGTGATGTTCCAACACTAGACAAGGGTAATGGATTCTCCACTTATCATATCTTACAGTCATACTACTTCCTTACCAATACCTTTCTAGATAGCGAGTTTATCTCCAAGGATGGAAGGCTAGCTAAACTTTTGACTTATAGTTGGGCTCGCCATAATCGAAAACCTATTGTCCAAGGTCTTGAATGAAAGTGATGAATTACTGGCACTAAAATTGTCGTAGGACAACGATAGGTGCATAGCTAGAGCTTTCCCATAATCCATAAGCGACATAGAACTGTAATCTTTACATTGATATATGATTATCTGTGGTGAAAATAAAGGGCATTCCATGTCATCTCTTCCCCTCTAAGATTTCAAAACTTCTAGACTAATTACTCTTTGGACTTGTCTGAGGACTATTCTTTTTAAAAGACTTTAGAGATAGGCTTGAAGCTAGGCAAAAAATTATATGGCATTGTTTTCTCTTTTAGGCAAAAGTGGTTAACAAGCCAAATGTGAAAAAATGATGCATATCTGATGAAGTGACCCTTCTCTCTATTTTTGCAAAAATTGAAAGCTCGAATGTTCTCAGCAATGATGGCTGATGTGAGATAAAGTTACAGCTGAATCAAGAAAAGAGATATGCTACTGCCTCTTTAACATAGCCTAATGTTTTCAAAAATATGACTTTACCATATATGCTAGAGCATAGATATCCTAAAATTTTTAGATGTTAATGGTATTTGCCACTCTTCCTTTAGACTAGCCCACTAGATGCACTCACTATTCCTATTCACTTGATATGACTTTCAATCTAGGACTTTATTTCCTTGAGAGTTTGAGCTAAACTTTTTTTGAAAGTTGGAGATTACAAAGCCTTGCAGTATATTTTCTTAGCCATTTCACTATCAAGTAACGCAACATATTCGTTGACTGTTGGGACTAAATCATCACGATTAAAACTGAAGCATCAATATGCCAGGTTCTAAAATTGAGATGCTGCTCATAATAGGCCAACATCCAACCAAACCTAAAGTAAAAAGGCTATGTCTTTATACCTCTTTGTGAATGATTCCCTCTCGTTATTGTTCCAACTAGTCTATATATGCTTTAAATTTTTGCCAATAATTAATCCTTTTATATGTCATTGAGACATACCCAGGTTTAAAAATGTCACTATCTTTATACTTTCGGCACTCTGACCATGCTCAGACTTCTTTAAAATGCTTTAAATTAGAAGTGGACTATTGCTCCATGATAGGCACCCCTTGCTGAACAATGAACCATTGGCCAATTATCCCATAATAATGATGGTTATTATTGAAATGATGCATATGTCAAATAAAAACGCAAAAGGGAAATGAGTTAATGACCATATAAAATAATAAGCATATGAACAACAAAATAACAGAATAGAGACAAAAGTGCATCACAAAAATTGCCCTGACAACAAGTGATATGATGCCTCAAGCATATGACAATTCTGAATTTTATCATAACAATCAAACATTATAATAGCATGCTTGAGTTAAAAAATTGCCTTTAACAAAGTGAGACAATACCTCAAAGAGATAAAATTAATGAACTAAACTGAGACGTTCATTCATCACCATCTATGGTGGGAACTCGTTAAGCTATTGTTTGGAAATCAGGACAGCTTGTATAGGTCAGATATGACTCTTTTATGTAGACATAGGGCATTGTAGGTGATGGCATTTGCTTATCATCACTCATTTATTGAAGAAGGCTAATCGTCGAGCATAACAGCATACCTTGGAAAAAATGATCATGAAATAAAATGACAAATGCAGGCAACAATATTCATCCAACGTTGCCTATGTAACCATGGCATATAGGAGCAAAGGTAAAAAGTGTTCCCCAAGTGACCTTATTTTTGAGTAATTCTAACAACACTCAGGTGTGGTTTGGCATGGTTTGGCTCGTAAGGTTCATTATATAGGTTTAGTTAATGCCTAAATTAGTATATAATCTTTTCTTTGTCTAGTAAGGATAGCTGAGGCACCTTGATCCTAAGCCTATCATGAGTTTGGTAGAATAAGTTTGATCCAATGGATGTATTTCTCTATGCAAATATAAAGGGGTACTCATGATAAACATAGGTAATTTACACCCCAGAAGCCTTTGCTATATCTATACAGAGGGCTACTCCTAAAATAGATAGGTCATTTCCTTCTAATAATTAGGACCTAACCTTACTATAGAGTTTGGTGGGAATCCAATGCAAATACATATGCATAGTGTGTGTCAGGAAAACAATCAAACTTTTTGTTTACCCCTTGTTACTATACATATTCAAACAATCAAACTCCTTAATAATCATAGGATAAAAACCACAAAAAATAAAAGATTAGTAGATACAAATAAAAAGGGATTGTGGCTAAATAATGCCAAAAATTAAGAAATCGAGAACCAAATAACACATGGCTAGTCATAGGCCTAACTCTCTAAGTTTATTCCCTAGTAGAGTCACCAAGTTGTCGCTATGTCCCTTTTTCTGTAACCCAAAGAGAGCACACATGACATGAAAAAGTATGGGTTGTTATGTTGGTTAGAGCATTTGGGTTACTCCTTAATCAAGATCTAAATTAGGCATAAAAATATGAAAGGAAGAAAAAACTTCGAGGGAATTGCTCATCCAAACAGTCTCAAAAAGCTATCATAAAGTGGCCATAAATTCAGAGTTGCCACCGATCATTTTGGGCTAGGCATGATCGGATGCCTATTGAAAACAATATTCTAAGTTATGAAACTCGAAACATTGATATCGAGGTCTACAAGGTCTAGATATTCATCGATTGGGTTTGGGAGTTGGTTACGTGTGGGGAAGGCTTAACCATGTCTTTCTTTAATTTTAGTTTAATCAGTTCCACTTTATCATTATTCTAATATAGTCCTTTTTTAATGCATAAATTTTTGTGAAAATTATAGATCTGATTTCAAAAAAAAAAAAAAATTAGATCACCTACGTGCTATAGAGGTATGAGAAACATAGGGATTTTTTATTAAAATAATTTTCAGATTAAATTTTAAAAATTTGGATATTCCATGTCAGGCACTAGAGATATACCAATGTGAAACATTGCATTGTGATTTTTGAAAATAATTGTTTAAAATATAAATGCACAATGGTCATTACAAGAGGAAATGTGCTATTAAGATGAAAAAGAATTTAATAATGTTGCATAAAAATAAGCAGACAAAAAAGCATGAAAATAAGGGATGATTGAAATGTATCTTGTAATTGTCTTTGATTATTAAAGATTAACCAGAATGACAATTTTGAGATGTGTTTGGATTTGATGGCAACTTGAGTGATAAAAAAGAAAGTTTTGATTAGTAAACCCAGGGATGTCCAAGAGAAAGAATTTGGATTTCGAGTGAAATTTGAGAAATAAGGTTAGAGTATCCCCAACGGTGATGATTTTGAATGTGTTAAAAAGAAGGTTTTGATTAAAAAAACCTAGGAAGTTTTAGGTGAAAAGCGAGGTTGGCGTATCCTCTTGGAAAGTAGGGTTGGAATATCCCTAATAGTAAAAATTTTAGATATGTTTTAGACAAAGGTTTTAATTAGAAGCCTCAAGAAAGTCCAAGAGAGAGAAAATTCAAGTTTTGAATGAAAAGATAGGTTAGAGTATTCTCTTAAAGAGATGGGGTTGGAGTATCCCTATTGATGGAAATTCTGGTATTGATAAAGAAATATTTTAGGTGAAAAAGGTATCTTAAAGATAGAAACTAAGAATTTGAATAAAATTATCTTTTTGTTTTAACCTTGATCCAAGCTTAAAGGGCTTGTGCTATCATACATGACTCCATGGTGAATCGATCGATGCACATTAAGATGTTTGAATGTCTTGATAAAGGTGGTTCGAGAAATTAGTTAATTTTAATTCTAAAAATAGAGGACAACATTATGCTGTCTCTTTTTTCGAATTTATTTTAGGTTTATTCAAATGCTTCCGAGGATAAATGAGACACTGTTGGAAAGGTGACTCAGGAAGGATTAGCATAAAAAAATTCCAAAAATCCTAGAAAATTGCTTTTGAGGTAGAACTAATTTTTTAAGTTAGGTTATCTAACACTGGAAGCATTCACAGGGGAAAAGGCATGATAAACTTTGGAGAATCATCCCAGACTCATTTGGTATTATTAAATCATAAACAATACCTTTCCAAAAAAGGAATTTCATAAACTTTCTAAGAAAAATATTTAAAAAAATTCAAAAAAAAAAATCATTTACTAGGCCAAAATGGCCCAAACAGAATGCAATTAGTTGGTTCCAAGGATTCCCAATAGTAATGGCTCAAAGAAATCATAACCCCCATCATCCAGGATAGTTTGAGGGCAAACTAAACACCTTGGAAAGGTAATTCGATGCCCTTTAAGGAAAAATATTAAAAAAATTCTAGAAAAATGACTTAGGGTTCAAAAATATTTTTTTCAAATTATGACTGTAATCATACCATAGCCAAAACAAAGTGTTATTTGATTTTTTTTTTTTAGGGTTAAACTTGAGCCAGGGATGTAAAAAATCTATGACACAGAGAAAAAAGTTGGTATCGTGAATTCATTCCACAATTCTAAAGTAGTTTGGAATGATGAAACTGCCCATTAGCCATGCCACAACTGAAGGTGCTAAACTTAAGATTAAGGCTTAATGTTTTTAACAAATAAAAGGGTTATTTTTCTTTTGAAAAATAACATTTTGGAGTTCATTTAACCACGAATCCAGACCTAAAATGTTTGATTTATACCCATGGTTGGATGACTAATTTAATGAAGACATTAAATCCATGCTAGTCTCCGTCTATTAGAGGTACATAGACTTAACTTGGGTATTCTCAAAAAAAAATTAGATTTTTACGGTCAACAAGCAAACACATTAAGAACAAACTATGATATGCATGAAGATGAAAATAAATGACGCATTTAAACAAAAAGATGACGATTTGGCAAGGAAAAATGGCAAAAATGTGAGAAAATTAGTAGAAAAGATACATGGATATATTAACTTCATAAATGACATCAAGAATCATGCTATGGAAAATGATATGAAATGCTTAAACAAAGGGAAACATGCAAGAATTTTCAAGATGTCATTTTTGTTCCATGAAACCTATCAAAATGCAAGAAAATGTATGATTATGCTTAAGACATGTTAGGATGATTCAAGTATGAGTTGAACATGTAAAGGTGGATGAAACATGACAACAAATGCATACACAGGGATTATTGCTATGGTGAAAATAAAACATAGCGTGTTTGTCCATCGAAGCAACAACAAGGATAAAAAAGATCATCAAAATCCTAAGGCTACCAAAACCAAGGCCACAATAATGCATGAAAATCTTAAAATGGTCATGGTAACATAAAACCTATCACTGGGATGATGTAAATGTTGAAAACAGGAAAATAAATAGAGTCAGCAAAGAAAATATACCTTCTTTCATCTTATGATGTTGATTAAAAAAAGTGATGAAAAGATAGAGCTTTTTATTTATGATGCTAATGGAAAGGATTTTTGAAAGGAAGCATAAGTGGAGTAGAGGGCTTTGGAAAGTTTTTAGTGGTGGTTTGAAAGAGCTCTACGAATGAAAGAGCTTTTTTGGTTTTTTTATGGCTAGGGAATGTTGAAAGAATGTATAAAAGTGAATGTTATTTTGCTAACAATGGGTCTGTTTACATTATGTGTAAAGTCTATATGGTCCTTCAACTGAGCCAAAGTTGGCATATATAGCCATGTGAATATGAAGACAAAAAATGCAAAAAGCGAGGGTATTATTGGGTTTTGGTGCACGTACCTCATGTAGGGACAAGGTACTATGCTCAGTTGCCATGCAAACTCATTTGCTTGCTTAGCAAAAATAGTGGATCAAGGCTACTTTATGCAGCAAAACATTAAGAAAAATCAAGTTTGCCTTTTAGTAACTTGCATAATGTCATAAAAATATCCCTTGTCACAATTATTTGGGGCCCAAAAATTTGTTAAAATCGAATCACAAGTCCAAAGTTGAGGCCTAGCATATTTTTGGTGATTTTTGCTGCAAAAAACATGTTTAGGTTGGATTTTTAGATCAATGGTGCAAAGGTTGAAAAATGGCTCAAAAGGTAAAAGTACCTTGGTTTATCGATACAAAGCATTTTGTATCAATACACAAGGCAAACTTTGTCTTCCAGTATCAATACAATAAAGCCTATATTGATACTCAGAACAAAAAATGTTTCTAGTCTTGAGAACTAAAGACCCATATCAATACCATAAAGGCCTATACCAATATCCTTGCTTTTGTATCGATGTTTGGTCAAAAATCAACATTTTAGCTACTGCCTAAGCTTATACGATATAAAGATGCTTAGTATTGATACCATACCCTATGTATCAATACAAAAAACTTTCCTCTATTGATACTATGAGTGAAATTTTGAATTTTTAGTGATGTGAAAGCTTTGTATCAATACCTAGGCACCAATGTGACTTGCACATATTTTGGGCTCTTTGAATGCTTTACCTTAGTCAGAAATAATGGGAAATTGACTTGTGCTATCCGAATGACTCAAAAGATTCACAGGATGCTGATCTCTAATGCTTTAGATGATGGCCTAGACAAAATATAGTGTCTATTAAGGCATTTAAAAAAAAGTTTAGTTTTGTGCTAGATGTTAAGGGTAAATCTTCATGGAAGCCAAGGTCGATGACCCTCAAAACCTTTAAGAAAATTTTTTTATATTGATTACCTTCTCAATAATTTTTAGGGTGTTTATAAATAATTTAAGTAGGCCTCTTTAAACTTAAATTTATTGTTTTTTTCATTGTTCATTATTTTTGTGATTTTTATCCATTGAAAATGTAATAACAAAATTTATTTTTATATAAAAATTATTTAATTATAAATCTTTAAACTAAAATTTAGAAAGCTCCAATTTATGATCTCAAATTTTCAATGCTACTTTTTTTAAAGTATGATTTTATTATTTTAAAAATTAAAGCAATACTTAATTCATTGAAATATGATAACACATTATAGTAATAAATTAAAAAACATATAGTGGTTTTATTTGTATTATAAATGTTGGTCGTGACTCGTGTTTGATGAATGATATTTTAAAGGTTTTATAAATAGGAAAGACGTGCACATACACAAAGTTTGTCATGTGGTATGGGTAAGTTGTCATATATAAGTACACAGTATAAGATTACATTACATGATTGATATCTATGGTGAATAAGAAGCTGATCTTATTGTGTCCACTTAAAAAAGATGAAAATTGGTTTGTTTTGATGGGTGGAGTGGAATCCCACAATAGCAATATAGTACTATGTTATGTGCTCTATATAAGCTTAGTCTTAATGAAAGTTAGGCCTCATCCGACATCTAACCTTTTGTGTGAGAGTTGAGGCATACAAAAGTTTGGACCACATGCACATGCATGTATACCAAACCAGGTCGAGGTCGAGCTTAGGTTTAGGTTTGGGTTTGGTTAAAAAGTGGTGGGTTTTATATTTTTGAAGCCTAATCTTTGCGTAATTTTTAGCCCAGCCTGAAACTAATTAATTATTTGGATTAAAACATGCCTTTCCAAACAAGTTCTTTAAACTAGTTTTGTTTGAATAATTTTAAACTATTTAGATGTTTATTTAAATAAAAACAATTTTACTTTTTGTGGATTTTTTTTCTCTCTAGAAAAATTCTTGTTATTCCTCTGATTTTTTCGTCCAAGATAATGGTTTTTTTTAAGAGAATTTATTGCATCTTCTTTGGTTCATTATATTACCATTAAAAAGTGCTATCAATGGTAACATGATTGAAGAGGCCTAGAAGAAAAATTGCAAGAAAACATCAAGAACATGAAAGGCATACAATAATCATTTTAAGTTAGAGTTTTTGAACCCTGACTCGATCATTTTGATCTCAATTGAACATTTCTAATAATACATGTCTTACGTATTTTAATTTTGATATATTTTTCTATTATTGTTGTATATATGGATAATTAATTTCTTGTATCTTGTTATTATTCGTACATTTTATGATTGAATATTTTTATTATATTATTATGTATTATATAGATTTTTAATATGCAATGGTTACATAAAGTTATTTCATATATTTAAATAAATAAAACTAATCCATGCATCATATGGGACATAAAATAATTTTTTTAAAAAACTTAAAGCAATGTTTATAGTATCATCTTTATTTCTAGCAAAAACTTATAACAAGTTTTAAGTTGATAAAAGAAAAAAAATTTCATAAAAATCATATGAACGTTATCCAATTCACAGAATATCCCCAATTATAATTTTTTCATGACTTTGATATTTGATTTTAACTCATTGTTAAATTTATGTATTAACTAAATTTGAAAAAAATTTATATCATATAACATAACATAAGATAAAAGTGGTCCCATTTGATTGATCAGTTAGAGAACCAATTGCTTGCAGTCGCTTGCCACATGGCAAGTAATTAAAGTTTTCTTAGTTTTTTAAATAATTATTATATATTGTATTTTTATTGTTTTTCATGTTATAATTGTATCTTATGTATTATATATTCATATATAAATCTCGACATGTTATATATAGATTGTGACACATTCCTACAACCATATCGCATTAGTGTTATTTTTTACTTTGCATTGTGTTTTAGTTATTTTACACCATATCTTGTTTATGTCATGTGCGAATTTACTAGCTCTAATTAGTATTATTCAAATAACTCCTAATTTTTTATTACTTTTATTTTTCTTTGTAAATTTTGTCACATTCATTTATTTTGTATTATGATCAATTTTTTTCCTTATGCATGCTGTGTTTGTATGACGTTATTAAAAAAAACTCTTAAATTTGTGTCACATGTGTCGTACAATGATTTTTAAAAATTAAGGTATATTAATTTTTTAAATTATTGAATAAAAATATTGTATTACTAAAATATCAAAAAAATTAAAATATTGAATAATATGAGATGAGTTGATGTAAGTAAATATTTTTTAGAACCTTAGGTGTTGTGAAAAAAAAAATATTATGGTTATTAAATAGTAAAGAAAACTATGAAGAATGATGTTTCAAGTTATTAGATGAACTGCTAGATTTATTTTTTTATTTTTAGTATGAATTTTAATCGATATCAATTTAATTTAAATGAATTAAATTTTTATAGTTGTCTTAATTTTATCATTTAATGTACAAATAATTAATTAAATTAATGTATTCGTGTTGTGTTTATATTTTTATATTTTACATCTTTCTTTAAAAATTTCCTTAAACACATATGACCTTAAAGTAAAATTTTTCACATTTTGCAAATTAGTCTTTGAACTTTTTAAAATTATAAAAAGATCCTTAAAATCTAAAACTTAAAAAAGTAGCACCTTTATAATAAAGTTGAAAGTCAATTAGATAAAAAGGTGAAAATTGTACTAAATAAAGAAGGTGAATACTATGGAAAGCATGACAAATCAAGGGAAATTCTGGGTCCATTTGCTAAATTCCTTGAAAAGTATGGCATTTATACTCAATACGCAGTGCCAAGAACATTATATCAAAATGGTGTCATTCAAAGGCATAATCATACTTTAATGAAAATGGTTAGAGTACGTTAAGTTATTCTCTTTACCATTATCTTTATAGATGCATGCTTTAAAAAAAGGGGTTCCTAGTAAAATGATTCCAAAAATAACTTTTGAATTATGGGCAAAAAGGAAAACTAGTTTAAGGCGCTGCATATTTGGGGTTGCCCTATGGAAGGATTAATAATCCATATGAAAGGAAATTGGACAATGATCAATGGTTTTTTGTTCTTACCCAAAAAGTCCCAAAGGTATATATTTTATTAGCCTAATCATAGTAGAAGAATTATTGAAGCTAGAAATGCTAGGTTCATTAAAAATGGTGAGATTAGTTTAGTGTGAGGAAATGTGTAAGCATTCATAATGTTAGGGTAGAAATTCCTTTGCCTTTGACTTCCGAAATATTGTTCCAACTATTGTTCAATAGTATGATAACAACCTTGAACAACAAATAAGTGATCAAACATTCCAAAATGTTCATGTCAATAATGAACTTGCAACAAGTAAACCACAATTAAGATGATCTCAATGAGAAATAAGGTTTACTATTTTTAATGATTATGTGGTTTACCTTCAAAAGTTAGAAATTGACTTAAGTATGAATAATAAGCTAGTTTTATAAGTGTTGATTCTGCTAAATGGGTTAATACCATGAAAGATGAATTAAAATCAATAGATTAAAATCAAGTTTAGGATCTCATTGAATTAATTGGAAGTTGTAAAAGAGTCATTGTAAATGGGTTTTTAAGACAAAGCATGATCAAAAGGCAATATTGAATGATATAAAGCTAAACTTATAACCAAAGGTTTTGCTCAAAAAAATGATATTGATTACAAAGAGACTTTTCACTAGTCTCTAAGAAAGACTTTTAAAATCATTATGGCATTAGTGGCTAATTATGATTTGAAGTTAAATCAACTAGATGTTCAAAGCACATTTCTTAATAGGGATTTAGAAAAAGAGGTTTTCAGGAATCAACTTGAAGGCTTTTTGGTTAAAGGCCAGGAATACATGGTGTGTAAATTAAAGAAGTCAATATATGGACTTAAACAAGCTTCTTAAGTTCAACGATACCATGGTTTCATTGGGTTTTACCAAAAAAGACATCATTAATCAGTGTTACATGAAAGCCACTAAAAGCAAGTTTATTTTTTTGATTCTATATGTTCATGATATTTTACTTACTAATAATGATCTCAATTTATTACAAAAAAATTAAGAAATTTCTCTTTAAGAAATTTGAAATGAAAAATTTAAGAGAGGCAACTTATGTGATAGAAGTTGAAATATTCTACAATAAATCAAAAAGAATATTAAGGTTGCTCAGAAAGTCTACATTAATAACATTTTAGAGAGATTAAGATGAATAGACGTTCAACAATAATTGTTCCAATTTAGAAAGGGGACAAATTTAGCCCCATGCAATGTCTAAATAATGAGTTGGAAAGAGAACAAATGAAAACAATTCCTTATGCATCTGTGGTTGGAAGTTTGATGTATGCTCAAACTTATACAAAAATAAACATTAGCTTTGCTATTGGAATGCTAGACAAATATCAAAGTGATTTGGGATTGGATCATTGGAGAACTGCAAAGAAAGCACTAGATACTTGCAAGGAATGAAAGATCATATACTCACTTAAAGAAGATTTGATCATCTAAAAGTGATTAGATATTCAAATTTAGATTTTGTTGGATGTGTAGATTCAAGAAAATCCACATCAGGTTATTTGTTCCTTCATGTTAAAGGAGCAATCTAATGGAAATGTGTAAAGCAATTTGTCATTGCTATATTTACTATGGAGTAGCATGCTTTAAGGTTACTATTTATGGATTATGGTAGAAAAATTTTATTGTAGGGCTTGAAATTGTCAATAGTATAGCCATGCCACTGACAATATGATGATTCTGCAATAGTTTTTTCTCTAAGGACAACAAGTACTCTAAACGTGCTAAGTATGTGGAAATACAATACTTTACCGTTAAAGAAGCTGTTTAGAAACAATAAATGTCAATAAAACATATTAGCACCAACCTAATGATTATAGATCCATTAACTACAGGATTGCTACCCGAACCATTTAGTGAGCATGTTGAAAGAATAGGTATTATTGGACATCATTATTTATTTATGGTATTATTAAGTTGTGTTTGACTTATAGCTTAATAATGAAATTGTTTCTGATATTTCCTACCTTCTAATTAGTATACATAATTGAATTAGAATTATTTTGGTAGGAATAGTCTTAGCCAAGACATTTGTTTAGACGACTAGGATTCCCTTCATTAAAAATCATGCTGGTTTAAAATGTTAATATGTAGTACATGGCAGGGACTTTGTCTATATAATGACATATAACTGCCATGACTGTTATTAATTTTTTTTTACCTACTAATATGTTAAAGAATTTATCATGATGTTATTGTGCACATTCTGTTTTTATCATTAAACCATAAAGCTAATGTGGTATGGACCAAGTAGGAGAATACAAGAATCTATGATCCAGACCATATATTTATAACCTATAATATAAACGAATTATCATATACATGTACATAATGGTTTAATTAATCTATATACCTAATAATTAATGGTTACATGAATTTTATCTAACAATTAATGGTTACATGTATCTTTTCTGATAATTAATTAAAGGTACATATATCCTACATGATGATGTACATCTTACATTAATATGAATTTATTAGGTACATGTTCGTGGTGATGGTTTAATGGCTATTGAATAGCTGAAGAGATGTGCATTAATGGAAAGCACCTACTCATGCTCTATAAATAGGAACTTTTCATCACAAAAATATATAATCTCCATCAAAATTAGTATTGTTGAAGTAAAATGGTTAAGGGAGAGAAACCAATTCTTTCCAATAGTTTCTTTACAAAACATTATGGACAAAGGTACATCTTTCTTTCTTGTTAAAGTATGTGAAATCTTGAAATTCTAAGAGAATTTATATTACGTTTATATAATTATGCTTATATTTCCTCCTTCAGATGGTCTGTGGATTTACCTACTTTGAAGATTGCTTACTTTGGGTTTGTTAAACAATATGGGTTGAAAGATACAAAGATTTGGAAATATAGGTTTCGAGGCACAACCATTTATATCTCCTAAATCTATCATTGGGAAAGTTACAGGTGCATTAGATTTATGGTCACCAAGTTGCATTATCATTGGGATGATTATGGCAAAATTGCCATGGATAGAAGGCTTTAAAAACTAGAAGGATCTGAGAGAGAAACTTTTAAGGGGAGAAAAACCCAACACCATAGAGAACATGTCAAGCATTGGGAAAAATTTCTTGGTCAAATGTTTTGCTAAGGACCCAAACTAGATATGGATGGCTAGGAAATTATTAAGCCATCCTTAATTTCAACCTTTAAAAGGTTTCATTAGCTATAGCTTATTCCCACTTAAAGTTAGAAGAACAGATTTTGTTTAGGAAGTGAAGTTTCCATTAATGAAGACTAGTTTTGTGTCAGGGCCACGGTGAAAGAGACTTTTCAACCTCAAAGTTTGAAACTACCATGGAATTTTGTAGATAAGTCACTGCCACTAGATATCATGCTATTTACTTCGTTTATTCTCTTGGATTTCAACTTCATTTGTATTTTAATGTTTGCTTTATTAATGTAGTACTCATTTGTTTTTTTCTAATAGAAATAGTTATAACTTTCTTAACTTATATTTTCTTAATATATAATTGGAGTACTTGAATTTTTCTAATAGGTTAACATAAAAATTACCTCCTCAATTATATCATTTTTCACGATTTGGTACCTAAAGAAAAAAAGTTATAACTAGGCACTTAAGCTTTGCTTCCATTCCCCATGGATGTTAGTCCATGGCTTCATAGTTTGATGATGTAACATATTTCACCAATAATAATGTGACACGTGGCATTGTTGACAATACCATGTCATCATGTTAGAATTTTTTTTGCAGTTTAATTTTTAAATCAAAATCTTTCAAAATTTAAAAAAATTTTAAATTTTATTTAAATTAAATTTTTCAAAATGCTAACATGGCATTTTTTATGTATCACGTTTTTTTTGGCTAAAAAAATGAAACATTATCAACTGTTAAGCAATGATTACATGAGTAACAGAAATAAAGTTTAGGTACCTAATTCTGCTTTGATTAATTTAATATAATAAATAAATTTCATTATTTTATAAAAAGTAGTATAATAAATAAATTTTATCATTATAAAATATAACATTTTTAATTATTTATTAATTTCATAAATATTAAATGATTTTAAATTTTCATTATAACTAGATTTTACTTTAATATCTTTAATAATTATTTTTCTTGTCATTACAATTCACTTTACTACCACCAATGCTTTTACATCTAAACTTATCTCTAGTTTTGATCTCATCATTACTATATCTAATTGCATTGCTGTAGTAACTAATCTCACTGCTATCTTATGTTAATTTTACCAAAGTCAATCTCATTATTCATCTACTTCCAGAACTCTTAACCTCCCAATCACCACTACCACAACCAAAGTTTTCCACAACTAATCCAAATACTCAAATCCAAGAAAGCCCATTATCCTCCAGCACTGAGGTTGCTGCAACAAGCATTCCCAACACATCTACTACAAACCCACCGGCGGTTAACCTGGGAATTCTATTGATAATAAACAAGTATTTTCCACTACTAGCATTCCAAGTCTCCCAAGTCGATTTACAAAGTTAATTTCAAGCATTTGCTAGCCAAATGGTGACCCAACAAGCCCTCATTCAACAACAACATCAAAAGGAGTTGGTGGCCCAACAGACCATTATCCAACAGCAACAATAGCAAATTAATCAACTTATACAATCTGGTTGCCAAAACCAGTTACTTGGCAGATCTGATACCAGGAACTGTAGCCTAAACACAAGAGACCAACAAATAAGTTAGGAATATTAGAAAATCTAAGAGAGTTCATACTCCACTCTCGAGTGTGACCCATATGAAAAACAAGAAAACAGATCGCCATGAACAATGATCCCTATTGGTCGAACAAGTGGTAGCTCTCCGCCAAGAAATTAAAAATATGAAGCAACCGAGGAAAGATTATTAGGAATGACTGGAGATTGAGCACAATCCACTATACTCGGTGATCCACCAAACCCCAGTTCCTAAAAAGATCAAGCTTCCGTTAGATATGTATGATGGCAAGGCAGACTTGGCAGATCACTTGAATCACTTTTGGGTGTTTCATAACTTACGAGATATACCCAACGCAGTCCAATGCAGGATATTTCCAATGACTTTGCGAGGGCCCGCCCATACTTGGTGGTATTCCTTGAAACCAAGATCCATCACAAACTTTGATCAGTTGGCTCGCCAATTCCTCGCCCACTTCAGTAGCTATCAAACAGCAGCCAGGGCAGCGGCTAGTCTGATGGCTATCAAGCAAAACCCAGATGAAACACGCCGTGTATATGTCAAGCGCTTTAATACCACTACATTGGAAGTCAAAAACCTCAACGATGAATGGGCAATCTAGGCCTTCATCTCCGAGGTCCGTCATAAGCACCTAAAGTATGTTTTAGCGGATGCTCAGTCGATTAAGCTATATCAACTCTATGAAAAAGATGCAAAAATATGCTGACCCAAAAGACATTGAAATCGTAAATCGTAAACTTGAATGCCTCGACCGAGATAGACAAGGTGATTGGTTTGGATGAAACTTGAGAAAAGAAGAGTAGTTCCCCTACAAAGGTAGATTGGATAATTGCCAAGGCAATAAATTTGGGTCTACAACAAATCAAATCCAGACAAGCAGGAAGAGTGATTTAGCACTGCCATATAACAAGTACAAGTCCTACACACCCCTCAATGTCAGCACATCGCAAGTACTACACGCCATAATGAGAGATGGTCTAATAGAACGACCCCTACCTATGAGGACGGATAAAGGCCATAGAAACTCGCGAAAGCATTATGAATTCCATTATGATGTTGGTCATACAACGGAAGAATGTATTAGCCTGAAGAACACCATTGAAGCATTGATTCAAAACGGGGAGATCAAATAATTTATAAAAACAAGATAATGAAAAATCATCCCAATAGGCTGATCGACATCAAGATAAGGCAGCAGGAAAATGCCCAATCATTGGAACAATTAATGTGATCATTGGAAGTAATGAGAATTCGGCAAGAAGTAAATCCGAGAGAATATCACACCTACGATTTTTGATAGCAATAGATACACCTCCGAAGAAAATAAAACAAGATAACTAAAGGGTAACGTTCAGTGTCAATGATGATGAATTGATTACTGATAATGGCAATGATCCAATCATAGTATCGACTGTTGTGGGGAATTACTATGTTGATCGAACCTAATAAATAATGGTAACATGATAGAAATTATTTAATGGGATGTCTTTTGAAAAATGGACTACGACAATAGCGACCTCCAGCTTTATCATCGATATATGGGTTTGCCAATCAACCTATAATGGTGAAAGATTCCATCACTTTGCCGGTCGCTCTTGGCGATGGAGAATACACAACCACAGTAATGGTGGAATTACTGGTAGTTGACTAGCCGTCCGCTTATAATGTTATTCTTGGGCAACTTGCCATGAAAAAAGCAAAACTAATTACAGCTGTGTATTATCTCACTGTACAAGAGTAGGATATATGAAAGTTAATTAAGCGATCACGTGGCGCTGCCACTTAATCTCTATAGAAATGACGAAGAAGGCCCAAAACACATCTGATGAATGCACAGAAGCTCTAATGAAAAACACATTGTCCGTCAATACGATAACACCAGCCAACCCCAGCAATTTAACACTCAAAAGTCTGGACATCCAAGATGACTTCCACCATCCAAAACTCAAGCCTATAGAAAAAGTATCAGCAATTTCTTATACCTACCAGATCTTGATTTATTCACGACGATTGAAAGTTCGCTGGAAACAAAAGCCAGAAATGACCTAATAAACTTTTTATGACTTCATACAGATATTTATGCCTGATCAGCTACAGATATGCCGGGCATTGACACAAAAATGATCATGCATATGCTAAATGTCAATCTCGTAGCTAAACCAATTAAACAAAAAAAAAAGATTCACTTCAGAGCAAATTTGAGCGATCAAGGAAGAAACAGAAAAACTTTTGACCACCGGATATATACGAGAGGTGAGGTACCCTGAGTGGCTGGCCAATGTAGTAATGGTTAAAAAGTCAAATGAAAACTGGAGAATGTGCGTCGACTTCACTGATCTTAATAAAACTTGCCCCAAAGACTGTTTTCCTTTACCAACAATAGATCGCCTTGTCGACTCTTCAGCAGCCATTAGTTCGTTTCTTTCATGGATGCATTCTCCAAATATAACCAAATAATAATGAATCCTCATGATGAAACCAAAACATCATTCATTACAGAAGATAGTATTTCTGCTATAAAGTTATGTCCTTTGGATTATAAAAATGCATGAGCAGCATATCAACGTTGGGAATAAAATTTTTAAAATCAGACTGGGCGATCTATGGAAGTGCACGTTGATGATATGCTCGTAAAAAACCCATCGATTGAACAACATATAGCCAATTTGAAGGAGACTTTTGTAGTCTTGCAAAGATACAACATGAAACTAAATCCGACAAAGTGCACGCTTGGAGTAGCCATCGGCAAATTCCTAGGCTTCATGGTATCATCTAGAGTGATTGAGGCCAACCTAGACAAAATAAAAGCTATATTAAACATGATGCATCCCAAGTCGACAAAAGATGTACAACGATTAACAAGAAGGATCACTACGCTTAACCGCTTTATTTCAAAGCTCGTCGACAAATATCTCTCTTCCTTCGAATTACTAAGGGCAGCTACTCGCTATAAATGGACTAGGAATGCCAGACGGCATTTGATGAATTGAAATGCTACCTTTGCACATCGCCATTGTTATCTAGCCCAAAACTCAGTGTATACTTGTTAGTATACTTGGCTGCATCAGATGAAATAGTGGCAGCCATCTTAGTAACAAAAGAAAAAAAAATCCAACGACCAGTTTATTATGTCAATAGGGCACTGCATGCTGGCGAAGTCAATTATACTAAGACTAAAAAGCTCGCTTATGCACTTATCAAAGCCGCCAGAAAATTACGGTAATATTTCCAAGCACATCCTATCATAATACTCACTGACTGCCCTATAAAAGATATGCTGCAAAAAGTCAACTCTGTTGGAAGGATGATCCGATAGAGCGTAGAGTTAAGTGAATTCAAGTTAACCTACAGCCTAAAAAGGACAATCAAAGCACAATCATTGGTAGATTTCATCGCCGAATGCTCCTTCTCACATATTGTCGAACCATTAAAAACCATCAAAGAAGCACCCTTACTAGCAGGAAAAAAATAAAAAAGATGATAGCCTACCGAAAGACTTATGGGAACTTTATGTCGATAGATCATCTAAAAAAGAGAAATCAAAATGAGGTGTCTTTATCGTCGACCTCAATGGCCATGATGGCATTACGCCTTATCCTTTCAATTCGTAGCCTCAAACAATGCAATGGAATATGAAACATTGATAGTTGGAATTGAATTGGCTAAAAATTTAAACCCACCTATCTGAAGGTTTATACTGACTCCCAGTTAGTAGCAAACCAGATCAATGGGGAATACGAAGTTAAAGATCGAAACTTAGCTAAGTACCAACACATGGTTTTAAGCTCGCAAAAGCTTTTAACTATATCACGTCTGAAAGAATACCTAGCAAACAAAATTATAGAGCTGACACAATATCTAAAATGGCAAACAATTTGAAAATTAACCATAAAGGACAATTCTCCTTGAGTTTGTTGGATCGCCAACTTATGATCGACATATTTTTGAAATTAATGCAGATGGTGGGAATGACTGGATAAAAGAAATAAGACTCTCTACAAGAAAACATCATGCCAGACACCCATTTACATTAAAAGTGACTCAAAAAAAAGCATCCAAGTACGCATTAATTGATGGTATTCTATACAAAAAATCCTCCACTTACCCTTGACTCAAACGCTTTAGCACTAGTGAAGTAGATTATGTGTTAAGGGAAATCCACGAAGGCATTTGTGGAAATCACTTTGCAGAAAGAGCATTACCACAAAAAGCCCTACGGTAATTATTTTTCTAGCCAATAATAAGAAAAGATACCACCAACTTAGTTTAAAAATGTGATAAGTGCCAACGATTCACCAAAATCTCATGACAACCCGTAGAAGCACTTAAATAAATTTTTAGTCCCTGGCCCTTTTGTGTATGGGGCATTGATATTTTGGGACCATTTCCTTTTGCTACTGGACAACGTAAATCTCTACTTGTTGCATGTGACTATTTCCAAATGGGTTGAAGCAGAACCTCCAGCCACGATAACAGCTAGAACTATGGAAAATTTTATTTGGAAATTAATCGTGTGTCAATTTGGTATACCCAATGTTATTGAAGCAGATAATGGAAAACAATTCTCAGCTGATAAACTAAAGGATTTCTACACAAGATTCCATATCAACCTTGTACACAGTTTGGTGGCACATGCACAATCCAACGATCAAGTGGAGGCTATGAATAAAAACACACTCCAACCACTCAAAAAGAAACTGTATGATGCAAAAGGTGCATGGGTAGAAGAAACACCTGGAATATTGTGGGCCATAAAAACCACAGAATGTCAAGCAACTAAAGCCATGGCATTTAGCCTGATATACGACGACAAAGCCATTATTCTAGCAGAAATTGGTGTTCCCATCAACCAAACGACCTTTGTAGATCCAACACTAAATGAATCCTCTCTTAGGGCAAATTTTGATCTACTCGAAGAAAGTAGAGAAGATGCCATTATACGCATTGTGATTAGATCACAGCAAGTATCTAGATATTACAATAGAAAAGTAAAACATAGACAATTTTAGGTGGGTGATCTAGTCCTAAGAAATTTTAAGGTAAGTCGACCTACAAGAGAAAGAAAAAAGCTATCTCTAAATTGGAAAATACCATATCAAATTGCAAAAGTGATAGGGTTCGGAGCTTACCAACTAGTGGACATGACTGGAAAATATTTACTAACATGTGGAATGCCATCCATATCAAAAAATACTATATATAAGTACTCTTTTCACAATAAAGTTTACTAAAGTTACTATTTTAAAAGCTTTCTATTGACCTCTCACGGTCCCTTCGACCTCTCACAGTCGACCCCAACAAAAATATAATCTTTTAGGATATAAACTTCACATGATTCAATCATTTCAGATAACTTTGAGCCTAATGCTTGATTCTTTCAGAAAAATCTCTTTGAAAATTTCATTACCAATAATAGTTACAATTTAAGCAATTTGTTATTGCAAAAAAAAAAATCCTAACAGGAAGCAGCTGGACCCCCTGCTCGCCACAATCATCACTAGATTCTTTAGATTCATCATCAATGGTAGGAGTAACAAAGGCGAAATCTACAACATGCCTCTCTCCTACTTGCTGTTGTGATGGCATTAACATGTCAAAGTCTTGAGGTGGGGAAATAAGCTATGCAAACTTAATATCCCTTAAATCTAACGAGCCCTAAAGAAGCTGCACGCCATACAAAGTGCTTGGACGATACTTACCACCACAAACTATCACTAGTCGAGCAGGGCATCTTTTTGAGATAAAAGCTCTCTATGTAGGTAAGCCTCTACACCCGCCAACTACATCTCCAGTTCAGAGATCTTCGTCATGGCAGACATTAGCTTAGAATCGCGCGTTACATAAGCCTGCTGGGATTCCTTTAAATGCTTAGAGAGTTTTTCTATTTCAGTGTTCACTGATTCCAGCTTTGTTTTCATCTCCTCGAGGTCCATTTTTAACTTGGCTGATTCTTCTTTAGCATTCTTAGCGCGATCCTCAGCTATTCTTTTCTCCTTGGTCAGCTCATTTACTTTCACCTTCAGCACACTCACCCTAGCCTTACTCACCATCGCCTTCTTACGGGCATTATCATGTGCTGTAGATATATCTCGCATCTGACGAGTGATCGCCACTTGGGTGTGCAAAGCCTGTACCACATAGAAGTTAAACAATACATATGAGCAGAGATATCATAATCGAAAGCAATTATAAATTTACCTACAATATACAAGCTAGAGTGGATTCCAGGTTAGCAACCGGGTTCCTTGTCGCCAAGTACTTTATATCATTTGGCAAAACAACCCTATTTCCCAACTTACAGGCTATCACATTATTACTCAGTATACCAACATTGAGTTTGGGTTATTCCTCCAAAGGTGAAGGTCTAAAACCCCTGGAGAAGAACTAGAGGGCACAGTAGCCGAAGTTAGGGGGTAAGCAAATACCTCAGCACCCAAGGTAGTTTTCACCTACTAACTGTAATGGTAGTTACCTCGACAGTCGTAGTTATATTTAATGAAATGACCCTCTCTTTCGTCGTACTTGCAGAAGTAGGCTCTACAATCACCCTCTTTTATGTTAACTACTCTTCTTGGTGTTCTCCCACTTTTCTTTTCCCCTTTCTCTTCTCTGGGATAGCCATGACCCTGCTTGCTTTATGGGCAACCAATGCAACACGAGTTGCAGGATCCATACCTACAAAAGTAAGTGATAAATTAAGTTAGAAAATACTAAGTTTTCTACAACATATATTGCCAGTATGTACCTTCTCCAATCAAGGCAACTGCCACCCTTACAACTCATTCCAATGTTTCCCCTAACATTGGCTGTCCCTCTACATTCACCCCTTCTGCTTCAGGCGATCTAGAAACACCTTCCCCATGTTGTGGCAACCCAGGTATGGTAATCACCTGCTATGGCGATCTCGAATAAAATTGAACCTCTATAAGATAGAAATCATGTTAGACTATAAAAATCTCGTATGTAAATCAAGCAAAGTACCTCACCTTATATTATCAAACGCTATTTACTTCATCTTCTGGTAGGTCGATCAACTTCTTCTGGTAGGTTAGCAAGGTTGACTCCCCAACAGTACTCTTGAATTTTTTTTTTAAAGTCAAACAATCTCTACATTTAAATTGGCTACCATAAAAATATTCCTTTTGTTCCCACTCTGCTGCGTTTATGTTGACCTTCAAATTACTCATTGGCGAGCAGGAATTCCACTCCACAAGGAAGCTTTATTCTTCAATAGATCGCATCCGTATGAAGAAGAATTGTTTATTGGTCACATTGGCATTTGACGGAATATCTGTGATCATCCTTTTAGTAGCTAACTATAGATAGTACAAGCATTTGTCCTGCCTCTTCAACGAAAATAGATGTCTAGTAACTTCCACTGATGGTTCCTAACCTTTCTCTTTACAAACTAGGAAGTACGTTACCAGCATCACCCACGCGTTTGATTTCAATTGATTTGAAGATATCCCATACCAATTCAATACTTCATTAAAGAACGATTGCAAGGGAAGGCAAAATCTGTCTCTGAAAATATGCAGATAAAATGGCACACTATTCCCTTCAACCCTTGTCACAAGTCTCCCAAATAATAGGTTCGACATTTTAAACAGCCCAATATCAAAATCGCAATCTTTCAATATATACTTCACGGTTGCCATATTGATCGCCCCAGTGTATGAATCTACCACGCTGGTGTCTATCTATGTTGACCCCGACTGTGCTCCCTCTCCTCCCTTTGGCCTCTTTCAACTGAACCCTGGCCCTTTTTTCATTCACCCCCTCTACTCCATTCACACCTTAACTCTTCTCTTGAACTCCTCCTTCTTCAACAATGATATAGGGACGTTCGTTACCCTCACCAATTTGAACGTTCCCCATTATAAATAATTGCCTCACTGTTTCTTTACTCTTTACATCGAGATTTCTTTTTCTTCCTACCGATTTCAAGAAAAATCGAGTTTTTCATATACCCTCACGATTCAAAACCCAAACAAAAAACTTTTTTTATAAAAGCAATAGGAAAAAGATTCTTACCCAGGAAATGTGCCCTCAACTAACCTTGGTCTTTGCCAAAAACAATGGTGGCTTTCAACGCACAAGTTGTTGCACAGTAAATCTTTTTGCTTTTTTCACTGCTATAAAAATTATCCTTTTTAGGGTTTTTTATTGGCAAATGTCCTGTCGTTTCATGAAAAGAAGCGTACGATTTGAAGCCACCACCATGTATCTTGTTTTCTTTGCTTCACATTTAATGCATGGTACAACATTTGAAATTTAAAAAAAAAAAAGCTCTCACCTTTTTTCTGCTCGCCATTCCTATGGCGACCTCACCACCAGTACGCCATTTGTCCTCAAATCATCATAAAATCTTTTGGTCTGTGAATAGTCACTTTATATCTGCTCACAGCCCTGGGGACAATTGTTATATCCCTTCACCAACTCTATCACCAAATCTAATTTCAATAAAGAATAAGTCCTGAAGGATAGTTGAATAATTTCAGACTCCATAAGTTTGATAGCTATGCATCCTTTACTCGACCAAAGTTTCAAAACAAATAAAACTCATATCAAGGCCTATATAAAAAGGTAGAATCAACACTTATGAAGTATGAGCTCTTAGAATTCTCTCGCACTCTCTTTGTTCTTTATTCACAACTTTCCTTACTAACTTAAGCATCGAAATGTTTCTCCGAAGCCAAACTCCAGGCCTTTCCCAGCTTTGCTATTTTACAAATTTCCTCTTTAAGATCTCCATTGTTGCATCAACACTGATCATCATATAAATAGTTTTAGTACTTAGTTTATTAAATTCGTTTGAGTAAATTAACTACCATTTTAGCACTCATCCATTCTGATCTTGTTCCTGCACTATTACCACATCAAGCAAACATCTAATAAATTCAAGCCCTATCCACGTTTTTATATGCAAAAAAATCTTTAACAATTTGTCCATGATTCTAAGGACGTAATTAACTCATACGTAATTAACTCATAATTTTAAATATTTTTATATTATAAAATATTTTTTAACAAGAGTTCACATACTTAATCTCTAAAAAATCAAGATGCTACATGTTATCACCTGATTCATCAATATCACATCATTACTTATGTTTAACAATGTTAAAATTTGATACCATATTAATAAAAGGTTTGATAGTATAGATGCCAAAATCAACATTTTTAAAATATAAGTAAGATATTAACAAATTTAACAAACTTCAAGAGCCATTTATGACATTAACCCTTCTCATAATAATTCACTTCACCGTCACAGTACCTTTTGCATCAAAATACATGCCCCACACTGATTCTAATATCACCACTATAATAACTAATTTTATTGCTACCGTTATTTTCAATCACAGAAAAAGGGACTCTAGTGGAGTTAGACTGTACAAATTGGTGAATTATCAGGAAATCAAACGTTTTAATGACTTAAATTGTGTGACTAATATGTTACGAGATAAACAAGACAAACAAAAAAAGAAACTGAAACAACATTTCACATGCCTTCGGGATTCAAGCAAAGGCAAATGGTGTGAGCAACGTTTTTCTTCCGTTCATGCTTTAAAAACTATAGTTCTAAACAGAGGATGTAATAATAATAATAATAATAATAATAATAATAAATACTACAACTAAAATACAAGTTCATTATCTACACCACCTACTTATGACACATTTAGATAAGCATTCGCCAGACCCCTCTTTTTTGAGTCTGCAAATTACCATCAATGAGTTCACTATTTTTTTTCTCTCTCCTTAATGATAGCTAAAAGCTTACTCTGTTGATTTCCCATACAGCGACAGCACTCCGTAGCAGCTACTCTGTAATTAGAATCTGAATTTCGTTTGTAGGCACTGGAAGCTGCAATAACAAACATGGGATGAAATTAAACCACAAGGAAAGTCAAATCCCAAGCCTCACTATTACAGAATCATCAAAAAGGGGGTCCAAAAGGAAGCTCTTGGGAGCATAGTATTGAAGTATAAAAACCATGTATTAATGCATTTATCAGCATTAAACTGAGTATTTTTCACATAATATTTTCACTTAAAACTGACTGTGACAGACCAAGTTAAGCTAAAAAGAATTGAACATGAAAACAGAGCAGAATTAATCAATTCCAGACCCACTAGTTTAGCGAATGTTTGAAAGACACAAGATTGACCAGGAGAGAAAGCCCGAAAGACCACAGTCATGGCCTGAACTGCCCTAAAACACAATAAATAGTTAAGAAAAAGCCAATAAGAGGCATGATTAAGATGAAAATGCTTGATATCCTGAGTTCCACATCAAACAAATTTACCAACTTCATTGAAGTGTGAACAAAAATAAATTTCGTTCAAGCAGCAAAGAGGAAATAAAAATTGTTCACTTACCATTCATTTCTCTCGAAATCAAATTACAAAATGGAGAAGCAATTGAATCTCGATCAAGGAATGCAAATATAGACGCTAGATAGCACACATCATAACATCTTTGGTAGGATACCGATCATCAAGTATATCTATATAAATAAATGTAGCCTACTTAGTGTATTAAGTTTGTTCGAAGAAAGTAACTGCCATTTTAGTACTTTTTTCACGTCCATTCTGATCTTGTTCCTGCACTATTACCACATTACGAAAACAACGAACAAATTCTTGCCATATCAACATTTTCATATGCTAAAAAAAATTCTTTCACCATATGTCCATGATCTTAGGGAATAATTACCTCATCCATGCATTTATGACACAGATAAACATTCAGGAGCAAAGAAGTTTCAAATGTGGATAGGAAATCATATTATATAGATAAAAGGAAAAGATCAACTAAGATGAGGATTTCGACTATTATGCCCATTAAAATACATCCACATAAGGAAATGGTAACTTAAATTCAGGTAAAACAAGTTCCTTGTATCTTCATGAAGCCTAAGTAGAAAAAGAAATTAGAATCTTAAATTATTTAGTCAAAAACGAGGCTATTTAACCTATGTGCCATGGTGCAACAATAGTTGGAGATGGATGATGGGTCCTCCATCTATGGAAGCCTCCAATATAAGATCAGATTTGAAACCTAATAATGATATTTTAAAGAAAGACTTGAAGAACTAAAATACTTCACGTTCACCTCCTTTGCAGGCACGCATTTTCATACTGTCCGGCAACTCACCAGGTAGGTGGTCAAGCATTGACTCATCTCTCATGCTGTAGGCTATAAATGATATAAGAAACCAACTCCCTCAGAACACGTTATCATTATCCTTCAAACATCAACATAAGACTCTAATTCCTTGCCTACCTCAAATTCCCCTTACTTTCCTCGAAAAAGTGGTGATGGGAAAAGCTAAAGTTACCAACAATTTGACTACTCTCAAATGCTTGCAAAATTATTATCTACTACCCCATGCAATTTGTAAATGCAACACAATAGCATTAACAATAGCGGAAAAGGGTTAAAGAGGCCGATGTGACTAATAGAAATAACGTCCCCTCCCCTTCCTACATACGAATTACCCTACAGCTCATCTTAAATAATTTCAAGGGCCTGGTTTTTTTTTAGTTCTTTTTATCTTCCATCTTTAATTTTACTCTAAATATGACGATTGCAACAAGATAAAAACAATTTATAAGGTTGCCTTTGTTTTCCAAATTTTCAGAAAACCAGACAACTACTATAAGGTTATCTTTCAATAAAATCAAATATCTTGGGAATACAATACCTCAGCGACACGTTCAACTAACTCCCATAAGAAAAGAAAGGAATTTAATAGCAAGTCCAGAAGTTTTGTTGAAACAAGCCTAACTATAACAATCCAGATACAGAAAATTAAGGCAGTCAAACAGATTTCATTCAATCAGTTAACACCAAAAATTAGACGAAAAGTAAAGGGAATACCTGAAGAACTGATTTCCAAGAATATACACATGAGCCCATAACCTCATCACGACAAGAATGGATGGTCTTGAACTGGTCAACGTCCAGCTTCTTGTTGATGAATCCAACTTGGAAATAGATGGAATCCGAGGGTGGCAAATCCACCTTGATCTCATTTACATCGAACCACAAGAAGAAGCGCTGCACCTGAATGCCTTCCAAATCAGTAATGGAGCCATAACCCAGTTTTCCGGTAATGGTCTTTTCGTAGTAGACCAAGTACTCGAATTGAACGTAGCAAGGCCTCTCCAACATGACGATGAATCTCCCGTCGTCGTGGAGGACGTAGTCGGTGACTGTGCTTGGTAGCAGACCACTGGGGAGACCGTATTTGGGAAGGATATCCCAGACCGCGGGTGGGGCAGGCTGAGGCACAAGATCTGAGAGCGATTTGGGGATTGAAAAGAGGAAGAATAGAGAGATTAGAGCTAAAACCAGATGGGAATTTAAGTTGAAAGTTGCTGCCATGGTTTTGTTGAGATAGAACTCGGACGAAGAGGAAGAGGAAAAGGAAGAGAGTTTTGATGATGGAAGTCTTTGAGGAGTTTGGTGGTGGTTTTTACTGTTATTGAGAAAGATATTGGAAATATGCCAAAACAAACGCATGGACCATAACTTATTAAGAAAATGTAAAATAAAAAATTTAATTACAAAAAAAATAATAACTATCAAAATTATTAACAAAATTTATAATGACGTTTTGCCCATATTTCTGATAGCCGTCCGCCGCTGAAACAATAGCTGTTAC
>JBBYHO010042183.1:0-10480 GCA_038382025.1 Adansonia gregorii
GGTAAAATACATACATATTCATGTAAACTGACTTAAGTTTTTTTATGTTTTAGGGTTGTAATATTAGGGGTAGGACACTTTCATGTTGAAAGTACGCATTAGGAGTCAGTTTGTCCTATTGAGCCGTTTTTAGGTCTTAGAGTTAATATTTTTAATAAAATTGGATTTTTCAAAAAAAATAAATTAAAATTAAATTAAGGCAATATCTCCTAATTAAATTGATACGTGGAATCCTACCAAAATATGCGAGGGGTCCTATGGATTATTTTAAAAAGGAGACACCATTTTCAAAATGAAAGTCAGGATTTTTCAAGTTTTGTAAAAATAATAACCTTTCATATTCTACAAGTTTTCTAGCGAGGTATGAAAGAGTAATAAAATTCTTCGTGTTCTCTTGGTTTTTCGAGAGGGTATAGACAAAATTTTGATTTCTAAAAGTAGTAAAACCTAACTTTCTTGGTATAATAATTTTTTTTAATAAAATATTATGGGAATTATAATTAAATATCAAATATTGAAATTGAATAAAAATCAAAATTTAAGTTAACATAGGCTTAATAAAGTACCAATTATCACACATCATGAAAAGATCAATCCTTGCTTGTGGTTGTCACCAACTCTCAGACCCTTTGCAATATTTCGTATGAGCATAGACCTCAGAGTTTGTTCTTTTGGGTTTTGTAATTCTTAAAATATAAACTCCGACAAGTGTCCAATCTCATTTGGCCAAATTAAGATTGGTGGTGACTCTAGAAAAATGGTCATTTTGTAACGATTATTTAGAGTTAAGTCGAGTGAGCGATTGATCTCGATAACTCAGTCCCTAAATATGAAAAATAGTGAGTAATAAAGTAATAATGACATAGCCCTAAATAAAATAACAATGATATATAGATATATACATAAGAATAAAGGCTACACCTGCCATTTTAAGTCGGGCTACTTAGAAATTGTATTCGGGCCTTGTTGTGACATAAAGGACTCAAACTTCATAAACAAATGAGCTCATCCCTACTGTGTACCTTTGACATAGAAGTATCTCAATGATCACATAAGACTTGGTTCTAATGTAGGTTATTAAAATATCCTTAAGGTGTACCTTTGATATATAAGTATCTTGTAACCTAAAGGACTTGATAACTTTATGAACAGACAAACCTATCCTTATTTATGCACCTTAGACAAGAAGTCTCCCGGTGATCATAAAGGACACAGTTCTAGAATAAATTGCTAAAATACTTTTTAGTTGTACCTTTAACATATAAGTATCCCGTACCCTAAAGTACTCAATAATGATGCAAAATAACAATTATACCCTTCATGGGTAACTTAGACATCAAAATAGACCTAAAATTCAAAAATTGCTAGTAGGTCCCTAAGTTTCTAAAATTATGTTTTAACCTTAAATGGCTGAAATGGATAAAAAAAACTCCTAAAATGCCCAAAATATCCTAAATGGGCAATTTAAGGTATGGCAAGACTATTTTTACCCTAAAATGTAAGGTTTTCCTAAATGGTACCTAAACTTTTTTAACTTCACAAAATAATCCCTACATGATATAATGCACAAAATCAAACATCAAACATATCAAAATCAATATGGAAATCGTATTAAAAATCACAAAGAGCATTTGGCCGAGTACCTTTAGCCTTAGAACAATTTTTTTCAATATTTACAAATACACCACTAAACTTTTGAAAATTACAAAAGGTCCTAAAAATGTTAGGAATGTATGAAAACATTTATACATATCAGAAATACATGATAAACAACTTTAAAGATCACAACATGGATTCAGCCAATTATTGGTGGCCATAGAAAAAGCTTTACAATTTAGTCCTTATAGCTCCTATAATTACAAAATAACATAAGAAAATCAAAATACCACAAAATTATCAAGATTAGATTTGGAAAATTATTTTTTATCCCTTACAAATTTTAAATATTACAAAATAATCCAAAACACCAGAAAATCAAGCATAAAAAATTTATCCAAGGCGTTAATCAGCATTTATTTCACCAAATCATGACATATTTTCATGAATGTTAGCATACATACATGTCATAATTTTTACCAAACATAAATATTCCCAAAATCATGATAAATAATGAATATATCAATAGAACTCAACATGAAAAAGTAATAAAAATAATGCATATACATGAAATAACATTATTTCTATCAACAACACAAGTAATCTTGATAAAAATCAACATATTACTAATCAAAATTAAATAAAACAACTAAATCAAGAAACTTGGTTCACAGCTATCATTCTTGGCCTTTCAACATGGATTAAAATCCATGAGCACGAGCATAGGGAAAGTAACAAAAACTAAAAATTTTCTAAGTACTTTTACATTAAAAAGTATAGAAAAATAATGTAAAAACTTTTTTTTTTAAATATTTTTGTTACTTTATATTGCAAAACCTTTAAGCTCTTCCTAGAAACATCCTTCTGCTTTATATGAAGTGAGAGAGAGTTAGCTATGTGGGGCTAAAATTTGTCTTGGTCAAAAAGCATTTAGGGAATTTGATGCAGGAGCATTAACAATTAGGAGTTTTATTTCATTGTAAATTTTGTTGAAATAAAGAAATCTATTTAGATCTATGTTTAGGATTCTAGTTTAATGAGATTATTGTTTAGTATTAGAGTTTTAGTTTAGATAAGTTTTATGGTTAAGCTTAATTAGTATTCTACTAGGAATACTAAATCTAGTAGGAGAAGGAGTTCTAGCCTATATATATGCATCTAGGGAGTTGCTATAAAGTATTCGATTATTGTTTTATTATTCCATCAAAAAGGTTTCTTTCCAAACCTAAATATCTCTATAGCGTTATCTTTCTCTATTATTTTCAATTCTTTTGTGTTCTAGCTATTTCCTATCATCTACAACCTGCATCAATTTGGTATCAGAGCCATGAAAAGATGTGCAAGGACCCATGGAAGAGGAAACTAGGAACAACAAACAGAGTTGATCGAGTTAAGGAGCATGGTGGAGGTTTATCACAATCCATACAAGCTTTACGATGACAAATACATGTGGGAGCCCGAATAGAGATACTAAAACATAACCACAATCCTTTTCACCCGTTAGAAGGTGGTCTTGAAGATGTTTCAGATGAAGGAGAGCCAAAAAACCCTTTCTATAATGTTGGACCTGCAAACATTATAGTACGAGGTGGAATAAAAGATCGGTTATTGCATGCTCTTAAGTTAATAGGAAGAGGAGCAAAGATCCAAGTGAATGATTTTCACATTGAGTTACCCGAGGAAGACCACTTAGAATACGATGCCATTATAAAAACTTATTTTAAAAAAGAAGATCTAGAACTACCAGATCCAATTTATGATCAATATAATAACGATGAAGAGTACATAGATATGTACCTTACACAAAGGCAATCCTTGATGATCAGAAAGGTAATGACTACTGCTAGCTAAGATGATAAAAAGGATTTGAAGAATGAAGCCAGGAAGGTCACAAATAAATCTAGTAGTGATGAGAACTTTAAATAATAACCTATTGTAATTCAAGAGTTGTTAGAAGTGTTTACTTTGTTAGTTAGTGACAGTTTACAATAGAGGTTACCACCCATGAGAGGCATTTAACATGCTATAGGTTTTGTGCCTAGAGCACCTTTATCAAATTTGCTAGCATATCAAATACCACCAGTTTAGCGACTGAAAATTCAAAAATAGGTTTGAAGATTTGATAAGGAAAGGATTGGTGTGCGAAAGCAAAAGTCCATGTGCTTGCCCAACTCTATTAGCTCCTAAGAATGATGGACCTTGGCGGATATGTGTTGATAGCCAAGCTATAAATAAGATTACGATCAAGTACCGATTTCTTATTCCTTGATTGGAGGGCATGCTCGATCAATTGGCAGGGTCCAAGGTATTTTCTAAAATTGATTTAAGGAATGGATATCATCAAATTAGATTAAAAGAGGAAGATGAATGGAAGACTGCTTTTAAGAGACCTGGAGGCTTGTATTAATGGTTAGTAATGCCTTTCGGCCTATCTACTGCTCTTAGTTCATTCATGCAAGCCATGACTAAGGTACTTAAACCATTCTTATAATCTTTTATTATTGTGTATTATGATGATATTCTAGTTTATAGTCTGAGTAAGGAAAAACATTTATAGCAAGTTTTTGAGGTGTTGCAAAAGAAGAAGCTCTATGTGAATTTAAAGAAATGCTCATTTTTGCAAACTGAGGTTGTGTTTCTAGGGTTCATTGTTTCTAAAGAAGGTCCGAAACTAGATCTTGAAAAGATTCAAGCAATCAAGGATTGGACAACACCACAATATTTCAAAGAGGTTAGAAGTTTCAATGGGTTAGCTTCATTTTATAGGAGATTTATAAAAAATTTCAGTACAATTATAAGTCCTATTATTGAAATTTTAAAGAGTGATAGTTTCAAGTGGACAAATTCTGCTCAAAAGGTTTTTGAACATATTAAGGTATTTGTGATCCAAGCACTTGTTCTAGCATTACTAGATTTTAATAAACGTTTTGTTGTAGAATGTGAATCTTCTCAAAATGGTATTGGGGTAGTTGTTAATCAAGAAGGAAGGCCTTTGGAATTTTTTACTGAAAAATTATATGATGCTAAACATAGGTACTCTACTTATGATTTAGAGTTCTATGCTTTGGTTAGAGCAATCCAACACTGGCAGCATTATTTGGCTTATAAGGAATTTATTGTTTATATAAACCATCAAGCATTAAAGTATTTAAGCTCTCAAAAGAAACTTAATGGTCATCATGTTAGATGGAGTTCAGTTTTGGATGAGTTTAATTTCTCTTTGAAGTATAAAACTGGAGAAACAAATGTAGTTATAGATGCCTTGAGTAGGTGAACCTTGATTTTAACCATAATGAGTTCACAAGTTATTAGATTTGAGAAGTTAAAAAACCAATATCAAATAGATTCCTATTTCAGTCAGGCGATGAAAGATTTGCAAAGACTAGAAGCTATAGATAAGCTACCATACAAATTGCATGAAGAAAATCTATTCAAGGGTAATCAACTATGTGTTCCCAAGGGATCATTCCAAGAACAAATCATAAGAGAGCTTCATTGGAATGGATTGGGTGGACATTTTGGCTAGGACAAAACAATGGCTTTGGTCACGGATCATTATGTTTAACCTCATATGTTCAAGGATGTGAGTAGGTTTGTAAGGCGATGTGCTATTTGTCAATTTGGTAAAGGAAGTTCTCAAAATGTAGGGTTTGATACTCCATTACCAGAACGAAATTCACCTTGAATTCATTTAAGTATGGATTTTGTGTTGGGTTTATCGAAGACTTCAAAGGGGCATGACTCTACCTTTGAAGTCATTGATAGATTCTCAAAGATGGCTTATTTTATTCCTTATTCTAAAATAGCAGATATCTCTCACATTGCTGATTTATTTTTCAAGGAAGTAGTATGTTTGCATGAAGTTCCAACATCTATTATTTTTGATAGAGACGTTAAGTTTTTGAGGCATTTTTGGATAACTTTTTGTCATAAAATGGGGACAGATTTGAAGTATTCTAGCACATGTCATCCTCAAATAGATGGCTAAACTGAAGCTATTAATCATAGTTAGGGAAACTTGCTAAGGTGTTTGGTTAGAAATCATGTGAAGGGTTGGAATTCAATTATTTCACAAGCTGAGTTCACTTACAACAACTCAATTAATTGAACAATTAAGAAGACACCTTTTGAGGTTGCTTATGGCCTTAAACCCTAGCATGTGCTTGCTTGGATGCTTTTACCCCAAGAAGCTAGGGTGAGTGATAATAAGAAAGCTTTTGCTGAACATATTCACAGCATTCATAAGGAAGTTCAAGATGCGTTGGAAGCTAGCAATGCAGTATATACTAATGTAGCTAATCAACATGACATTTGAAGGAATTCAAAGAAAGATATGTGGTGTTGGTCTATTTGAGGAAAGAAAGGTTTCCTAAAGGTGCCTTCATAAGTTGAAGTCTAAGAAATATGGGCCATGTATCGTGCTTAAAAAGTTAGGTTTGAATGCCTATTTATTGGAGCTGCCTACTGACTTGCAGATTAGTCCTATTTTTAATGTCTCATATTTGTACAAATTTTAAGGATTTAATAAGGAAGAACCAAGTATAGTTGATGAACAAGTTGGCCAGTTTCCTACTAAAAAGGATGATGTCATCCAAGAAGTTTTCGATGTCAAGGAAGTGACATTTAGGAAGAGAAATATTTATCGAAGGTTCGTAATTAAATGGCTAGGAAAACCAGCTTGTGAAAGTAATTGGATTTCGAAGGAAGAATTGAGGAAAGTTGATCCAAAAATGTATGAAGAAGTTACTAAAGTCTTTCCTAAAGATATTACCAATCTTTCAACCAGGCGAGAATGATGCAGGAGCATTAACAAAGAGTTCTCTTTCATTTTAAATTTTGTTGAAATAAAGAAATCCATTTAGATCTATGTTTAGGATTCTAGTTTAATGAGATTATTATTTAGGATTAGAGTTTTAGGTTGGATAAGTTTTATGGTTATGCTTAATTAGTATTCTACTAGAAAAACTAAATCTAGTAGAAGTAAGAGTTCTAGCCTATATATATGCGTCTAGGAAGTTGCTATAAAGTATTCGATTATTTTTTTAATCCATTAAAAAGGTTTCTTTCTAAACCTAAATATCTCTACAGCGTTATCTTTCTCTATTATTTTCAATTCATTTATGTTCTAGCTGTTTCCTATCATCTCCGCCCTGTATCACAATTCTACTAATTTCCTTTTATTATTTTATTTATTAATGTATTTGTTAATTAGTCCTTTAGATATTTCTAGATTATATCTAGCTTTTAATTAGTTATTTTTATATTAGTCAAAAGCCTAATGTAGGCTAAACCTAGGTTTTATGATGATCTACGAAAATATTAATCTAATGTATAGTTAAATTTTAACTAAATTGGTTAAGGAAAAATTAAATTTCAACTAAGCTATCTCATGTAACTAAATCAATAAATTTTACAATTAAAATAAATATAAACAAAGTTTTGAAAATCAAAAAAAAGAAAAAAATAGAGTCATAATAAAGAAAATGAATTAAAGGGACTAAATTATAAAAAATTCAAAGCTATGGATTAATAAATTTATTTACAAATTTAAACACATAAAAAAATAATTATCCATAATAAATTTTTGGATCCAAAAGAATTTAATAAAAATTTGGCGATAGAAAATATTATTGGGCTTTATCATAAAATTAAAATAGGCTAATTGGGCCTTGTTGAAACAATAAAAAATAGGCCTATTGGGCCTATAGAGAGTGAAATAGGCTTGGTAAAAATAAATTTTGGCCTATAAGAAATAAAATTAATAAATTTTTCATATAAAATTTTAAAAAAAAAAATTTTGAGAAGTCTTATGTATTAGAAAATGATAATTAAAAATTTTAAACTCAAAATTTTATGAGAAAAATCTTTATGTGAGAAAACAGATATTTGAGAAATGCAAAACTCATAGAATAATTTATAATTTTCAAAATGAATTAATGTGATTTTAATGAAAGTATTTAAACAATTTTAAAAATTCTAAACTTACGAAAATGTTGTCAAAATTTTATGGAATAGAAAACATTGTATCTTGGAACCAGGAAATTCCAAAAATTTATTCAAATTTTATAAAAAATGAATTAAACTCAACACATTAATCAAACTATTAATTTACAGAAATAATAAAGATGAAAGCTTAAAATTTAGAACAAAATTTACCCAAAAAATTTTCATGAGCATAACACTAGCAATACATTGAAAATTTCAAATTTAATGAATAAACTTAACAATTTGACACCTTGCGGTATAAAATTCCAATACAAGTTTTTCTTGGATATTTTTATTTTTTGAAGTGCATATCAATAGAAATGCTACATAGGTGTTGATAAAAATATATGACTATCAACTCTCAAAATTTCATAAAAAAATCTTAAAAAATCCTAAAAATGGTAAATTTGACTATGATATCATTTGTAAAGATAAATCTCAAAATTTAATAAGAAAATATTTAATAACTAAATTTTCTCTTGAATATTTATCCTTTTTATTTGAGATTTATTCTTTTTAACCCTTAAAATTGCACTTTTTCCATTGCATGCATGTATGGCCATTTAGGCATCATTAAAAAGGTCTTAAAAATATCCATTTTGCCCACAAGAGGTTGACCTTTATCAAGGCAGCCATTAATCTTGGATATTTAGGACTATTGATAATAGGGGCCTGAACAAAATTAGGTATCTACAATTATGTTCATATATCAAGAGTAGGATCAAGTAACCTACCCAAATGTTGGTAGAATAAAGCATGAATTTTTCAAAACCTTTCAATAACCAACCTATCAGTGTGCGACAATTCCTTTCAACAAATATCTCAAATTAAGAATGAGCACGGTGTAGTATCTATTCAAACATTTATCATGTTAGACCTTGCGACTTATGATTAATGATTATGAATCAATGAAGAACTATTCCTCATAATCCATTATGCTTTGGCCAGAGACCTTAATCTAATTAGCCATAGTTAAGATCATTCAAGACATGTCTCTAATGTCAGTTCTAGTTGTAAATCCTCTCAAAATCACTTATTCTTTTTCAATATGTTTCATATTATGCCCAAAATCACCTTTATTTTGGTATCCACCCATTGTGGACCTGTTCATGATAATCTCTAAGCATGTTACTACTAATACAAGATGACCTAGTGTCACAAGTCTAAGGACTAATATGCAAGACTGGCACATGATAACATCTTCTATAGACACTTATGACTTATTCCAAATGGAGTTCTCATTTGAGCCACGTTTAGTGAACTTGTTCCCATAAAACAAGCACCCATATTTTATCCCTAAGTATCTTACATCCTTTAACTTCTATGAAATTAAAGAGTTGCATGCATCGAATGCATAGAAGCTTACTGTTAATATATGCCCTAGAGCTAACCAGATAGGATAAGGCATATATAAGTTAATAATGCAAACTAATCACTTATGTTAGTGAATTAAGGTTTTCTTTTATGTTAGTGGCATGATTGACAATCATGCAAACACTAAGGTAAGGTACGTTAGGTAAGACATGAACCATATGGTGGATAAATGAGTGATCCAAAGAGGATTCACCACTTCGAGTGACATTGAGACATATCTTATATGTTTTTGGCTTTGGGTAACTTGATAAAGTTGTTAGCCAATGCATGATAGATTTAGAAGAAATTGTATATCAAAATTCATGAAGCTAATAAAAAGCTATAGAAACTAATATAGATTAATATGCGAGTAGAAATAGCACCACACTTACGGTCTTTTCAGGATATCTAGTGAAAGGATCAAAGTACACTGATAGGCTAGTTACTGAAAGGTTTCGTAAGAGGTTATATTGACTTTTCTTGCATACCGAGTGGCCATGATGCCTAGCTAGAGACTAATCTTAGTTTATAAATATAAATACACTTAATTGGTTAATTATATTGTTGTCGTTATGATTGAAGCCTAATGGATCGCACAATACAAAATGGTCTATTGGATTAAAAACATGACTTAATTAAGTACAACTTAACAAAATAAAAGGTATAATAAGAATGACTTAATTCAATAAGTTTAATTAAGAATGATTTAAAACATAAATTAGATTTATGAAATCTAATTAGAGATGTCTTAATATGGCAATAAAGATAAGAATGTCCTATCAAGATGATGTACATTATAGATAGGGTTTAAGGATTTTATTAAATATAGCCAAATAATTGTATTTGAAAAATTAAATAATTATTTGATAATTATTTAATTACTTATTTAATAATATCTAAATGAAGTAAAATTGTTCTACTTGAGTTAGAAAATTTAATTATGAATCAACTTGCCTAACATGTAAATTAAATGGGTTAACTAAAAGCCCTGGTTGGCAGGTCAAGAGAGTTCAGTTGTGAACTACTCCAAGTTAGGTTTATTAATGGGCACGGTGTATGGAATAGCCATCCTTGGAGTGCTATTAGACAAAAATATTATTAAGTTACTATTTAGACCTAATCTTAGACAAGATAATTAAAATAGTTTTAATTAGGCTCCAAGAAACACTCTAAAATAGGGCCACCTTCTGGGTATATTAGTATTGGGCTTAGTTTAACCAATAATCAAGCACAACCTGGCCTAGGGTATATTTAAATACATTATTAGGCCTTTTTGGCTAAAAAGCATTGGAATAACCCAAGGCACTAACCATAGACTTTTTTAAGAGGTTTAGCATAACACTTATGCTTTCTTAAGCTCTTTTCGCATTTTCATAGATTTTTTTAGTGTTCTCGAATCGTTCTTGATATAATGAAATTAGAAAAATAATTTTCTAGCATTGAGAGACTAATTTTTCACGAAAGTTATGAAATAGGCCAAATCTTGAAACCTTACTTTTCTAAGCCTAATTATGTAAATTTGCATCCAAGGTGATTAGAAAGTTTT
>JBBYHO010042194.1:0-10478 GCA_038382025.1 Adansonia gregorii
ATTCATTCATTAATAAATTCATAATTTAATAAAATCTGGAATTCTCTTTTTAAGGTTTTAAACATTGCTAATAAGGAGAAACCTACTAAACAACAACTTACTCATCGCTATTACACAAGATTTAGAGCAAAGAAAATGGTGAAGGATCAGTTAGCAAGATTGGAAAGGCTTGAAGAAAGCCAACATCAATCCTAAGAGAATATGATTAAAAGATAAAAAGAAATGCGAGCTCAAATCACTAGATTGATGGAATTATTATTGGCAAGAGACTCAGCGTGCCTGTCCGAAACCAATCCAACTCCTGCCGGCTCATCTGGGGAGTTCAACCTGAAATACAACAAACACGTACCCAAGAAGCTCAAATCCCAAATAGGCCAACTACACAACAAAATACTCCTAGAGTTACACCACCTCCAGTCATTGTTATTAATCCTGTAGTTTTCTCATAGGGGGTTGATGCTAGAGCTGCACCACAGGAGATGACGAATCCTGATACTATTAAAAAAGTAGAACGACACCGGTAAAAAGCTAAAACTGAAGTAGAGATCGATAATGAAAAATTACAGCTTTTAGAAGGAAGGTTGAAAGCCATAGAAAAAGATGAATTTTGCACTAGCATGGACATGGAAGATCTTAGCCTAGTTTCTAATTTAATCCTGCCATTAAAATTTAAAATACCTGAATTTGAAAAATATAAGGGCACCACTTCTCCGTAAGCTTACATCAAGATGTTTATTCAAAAGATGGTAGGTTATTCACACGATGATTAGCTCCTTATCCATTGCTTTCAGGAAAGTTTAACTGGATCGGCACTGAATTGGTACAACAGTTTGACTCATAACCAAATTCAATGCTGGTCAGATTTGGCTAATGCATTCCTTCAACAATATAAACATATGGCTTACTGGGTGCCTGACAGACTAACTCTTCAAAATATGGAGAAAAAGTCTATCAAATCTTTTAAGGAATATGCACAAAGATGGAGACATATGGCTTCTCAGTTCAGCCTCCCTGATTGAGAAAGAAACCACGATACTATTCGTGGGCACTTTGCGTCCCCCCTATTATGACAAATGGTAGGGAACGCAACTACGAATTTTGCTGATCTTGTTATTTCAAGAGAGATAATTGAAATAGCTATCAAGGCTGGTAAAATCATGACTGAGGAGTCTTCTACTGGAAAAAGGCTAGGGATGGGAAAGAAGAAAGAAAAAACTCCATCCGTAAACTACGCTAGTCAACCGTATTGCCAAGAACCTCGTCCGTATTACCAAAACCAAAGACAGTAAACCCAGAATCCCTATTTTCTTAACATACCCAGAGCTCCTCCTTCAACATCACCTTAAACCACCGTTTTGAACCCTCTTCCACAAAACCAGCCAAGACCCAATGTTAATCCACCAACCTAAAGAGCCAAACAACCTAAATTTCATTATGAACCCCTTCTTTACTCTTATAAGGAAATGTTTGATAAGCTTTTTGAGGCACGGTTAGTGGCTTCAATCTTTTCCAAACCATATGAAGGGGATTATCTCAGTTGGTATGACCCAAATCTACACTGTAAGTATCATGCAGTAGCAGGTCACTCGATCAAAAACTGTACGCCCTTCATGTAAAAGGTTCAAAGTCTTCTTGAGAGGGGTGCTTTTTGAATTGATAATGGCCTAGCACCTAATGTGGCAACAAATCCCTTACCAGATCACACTGAACCTAGGATTAATGCTTTGATTGCTGAAGAAGGAAGATGAAGAAAGTCAAAAGCCCAAGAACTTAAAACTACTATGGAAGAGGTATGTGCAATCCTGATTGAAGGAGGGATCCTTGGTCAAGATTATGAAAGTATCAGAAGTCAATATGATCTTGATGCTAACTTTTGCAAATTCTACAAGGGATCAGGGCACACTTTATAAACTTGTAGAGAATTTTTAACCACAATCAAGTGAATGATGGACAATGGTGAAATTGAATTCTTTGAAGAGGTTAGACTAGAGGAAGAAAAATCAATCAACATGGTTGGTGAAAGATCATCGCAGTCACCGTACGAGGTTGGTTAGCCTCTTATCATTCATAGTAATAAACCTAAGATCACATTACCTGGAATTAAGGTCACTCCTAGGCTCATTATAAGAGCACCAACCCTATTCTCGTATCAGAATAGCAAGCAAATACTGTGAAAGTATGATGGTGGGATAACAACTCCAAAGGTTATTACATCACCAACCCTATTCCCGTATCAACTAGCTGCTATCGACATCACTGGGGTGAGACATATGACAATGAGTGGTCGCATTTATGGCCCAGAAACCACTAAGACCGATGTGAAGACCAAGTTAAAAGCACAAGTATCTGGAAAAGTAACAGTGGCCGAAGATAGCCCAGTAGAAGTACAAGGACCAGTAAAGGAAAAAGAGGCAGTTGAATTCCAAAGTACATCATGCACAACGAATACAGTATCGTAGAGCAATAAAAGCAACAACCAACAAAGATCTCATTACTGACTCTATTGCTCAGTTCTGAACTTCATCGAAATGCTTTGCTGAAAGTACTAAATCAGGCCTATGTCCTTCAAGGCATTACTGTCAACAAACTCGATCGCCTGGTAAACAATATTGTCACTGACAACATCATATCATTTAGTGAGGATAAAATTTTGCCAGGGGATAGCACTTCAATAAAAGCTCTCAACATCACAACTCACTGTAGAAAGACCATTTTGCCCAAAGTCCTCATTGATAATGGATCAACTTTAAATGTAATACTGTTAATCAAGTTGTCTCGTTTGCCAGTTGATGTCAGTCAGATCAAGCACAACCATACAATTGTTAAGGCATTCGATGGGACCAAGAGAGAAATCAAGGGAACTATCTTGATCACTTTGGATATTGGCCTTTGCCCATTTGAGATCGAATTTCATGTAATGGATATTGTCCCGACATATAATTGTTTGTTAGGACGACCATGGATTCATTCTGCCGGGGTTATCCCATCATCTTTGTACCAAAAAGTTAAATTCATAGTTGATTAGAAGTTGATTAGCCTATTCGGGGAAGAGGATATTATGGCCATGACTTCTGCTGAAGCCTCTTACATTGAAGTAAATGCTGAAACTGAGGAATGCTCTTTTAGATCCATTGAAATCATCAATGCCACTTTTGTTGTGAAAGGGTCTGCAATCCCGAAACCTAAACTTTCCAATAGCACCCGCATGGGTCTTAAGCTTACAGTTGTGAAAGGAGCTCGAGCTGGAAGTGGACTTGGGAGACATTTGCAAGGAATCAGCAAGGCTATTAATGTCAATGGTAAAAAAGATAAATATGGATTAGGCTTTAATCCGAAAAGAGCTTAGAAGAAGAAATTCAAAAAAAAATGAAAGTAAGGTAGCCATCCCTGGGTGTTAGCCAATAGTTAGGTAAAAATCAACCCTCGTTGGAGGAAATTTTTTGCTATGGAGGAGTTAGTCCAGAAAATAAAGATAAAGTAGCTAGGAACGTTGTTCTGGTGATTAATGAACCCTTCGAGGATCATCATATGGCTACCATTGAAATAGATAATGAAGAGTTCATTGAGGATTGTGGGATTCGCCAATGCCCTTCTGGATATCTTTTAAGGAATTGGACATGTGTTGAGAAAAGCATAGTGTCTAGGCCAATCCCAAAGTAATAACTAAAAAATGAACTCTGTTATCTATAGATCTTTCTGTAAGAACTCAAAACATTAATTTATCATTAGTAAAAATGTAATGCACGTAATCTTTCCTTATATAATCTGTCTTGGCTCTTGCCCTGTTTTACATCCATTTCTTTTATGATTCCTTATCTCAACATCCTTTTTCCATTTTTTTGCATTCATACCTAATTCATATTCTATAATCTTTTGCCCATTTCCTCTTTGCTTTTGTTTTTGCAGTGAAATAGATAAATCTGATTAGGATTCAGAGGTTAATTTTGAACAAACTTTTTGCTCAAACAAGGTTGATCTTGAAGAAGATGTCGATGATCATATCTTGCCTCCTGATTTGTTAAAAATAATTGAACGTGAGGATGAGCGCATAATACCCCATGACGTGCCCACTGAGATTCTTAATTTGAGGAATAAAGAAAATGATAAGAAGGAGATCAGAATAGGGACTTCTACCTTAGAAGATTTGATAAGCTTGTTGCATAAATCTTGAGACATCTTTGCATGGTCTTATCAAGACATGCCAGGATTGGATGTGGAGATTATGGTTCATAAATTGCCCTTGAAGTCAAAATGCAAACTAGTTCAACAAAAGCTAAGGAGAATGAATCCAGAGATGCTATTGAAGATAAAAGAAGAGGAAATAAGCAATTTGAATCTGGATTTCTAAAAGTGGTAAAATATCTAGAGTGGGTTACAAACATTGTCTCGGTTCCCAAGAAAGACAGAAGAGTTAAAATGTGTGTAGACTATCGAGACCTCAATCGAGCAAGCCTAAAAGATAATTTTTTTCTCCCTCATATAGACACCCTGTTGATAATACTGCGAAGAACTACTTATTTTCCTTCATGGATGGATTTTCAGGGTATAATCAAATTAAAATGGCTCCAGAGGATATGGAAAAGACGATGTTTGTTACAATGTGGGGAACATTTTGTTACAAAGTAATGCCATTTGGGTTAAAGAATGCGGGAGCAACTTACCAAAGAGCAATGGTCACCTTATTCCATGACATGATGCATAAGGAGATTGAAGTGTACGTTGATGACATGATTGCCAAGTCCTCTCAAGAAGAAAGTCATGTAGCGGACTTAAAGTTGTTTGAAAGGCTAAGAAAATATCGATTAAAGCTGAACCCTGTAAAATGTACATTTAGAGCTAGGTCTGGAAAATTGTTGGGTTTTATTGTAAGTGAAAAAGGAATTAAGGTTGATCCCGATAAGATCAAAGCTATACAGGAGTTGCCATCCCACGCACACCAAAAGAAGTGAGAGGTTTTTTAGGGAGATTGAATTACATCGCTAGATTCATATCTCAATTCATAAATAAGTGTGATCTAATTTTTTGACTTTTGCAAAAATAAATCCTGGTGAGTGGGATAATAAGTGCCAAAATGCTTTTAAAAAAGTTAAGCAATATCTCTCTAATCTGTTGATATTGGTACTGCCTGTTCTAGGATGACCTTTGATCCGGTATTTATCAGTGTTCAAAAGATCCATAGGCTGTGTGTTAGGGCAGCATGATGAGACTGGAAAGAAAGAGCAGGCAATCTATTACCTCAGTAAGAAATTTTTGGATTATGAGGTAAATTATTCCCATATAGAGAAGATATGTTGTGCTCTAGTCTGGACAGCAAAAAGACTCCAACAGTACATGTTGTATCATGTTACATGGCTGATCACCAAAATGGACCCAATCAAATATCTATTTGAAGTGCCAGCTTTATCAAGAAGGATAGCGAGGTGGCAGATTCTATTATCCGAATATGATATCATCTATGTAAGCAAAAAGGTGATCAAAAGAAGTGCCATTGCTGAATTCTTAGCAAGCCGGGCGCTTGATGATTATCAGTCGTTAGATTTTAAATTCCCTAATGAGGACTTGATGAATATTACGGTTGAAGAAGAAGAAGAGTCATCGAAAGGATCTCAATGGAAAATGTATTTTGATGGAGCATCAAATGCATTGGGGCATGGAATCGACGCAATTTTAATATCTCTAGAAGGGGATTATTACCTTTTTACAGCCCAAATAATTTTTGATTGCACCAACAATGTGGCAAAATACGAGGCATGCATTATGAGGCTACGAGCAGCGTTAGAAAAGAAGGCTTAGGCATTGAAAGTCTACGGAGATTCAGCCTTGGTAATTTACCAACTGCGTGGAGAATAGGAAACGCGAGACCTAAGATTGTAGCAATATAAAAAATTGATTCTAGAATTACTAGAAGAATTCAAAGAAGTAGACCTCGTTCATCTATTCTGTGATGACAATTAAATGGCATATGCTCTAGCCACTTTGGCTTCGATGTTCAAAGTAAACAAGGGGCAAGAGGTGATGCCCATTGAGATGAGTATTTGTAAATTCCCAACATACTGCCACAACATTAAAATTGAGGTAGATGGCCTTCCATGGTATCACGATATCAAAACTTATTTGAAAAATCATATATATCCTTCAAATACCTCAGAAACTGATAAGAGAACCTTAAGAAGGCTGGCATTCAATTTTATCTTGGATGGAGAGATTTTGTATAAGAAAAGTTTTGACCAAATACTATTAAGGTGTGTTGATGCTTCAGAAGCAAAGAAAATAATAAAAGAAGTACATAAAGGGGTTTGTGGGATTCATGCCAACGGACACAAGATGGCAAAACAAATCATTAGATTGGGCTACTTTTGGACGATTATGGAGAGTGACTTGATCAAGTACACCCGAAAGTGCTATAAGTGTCAAATCTATGCTGACAAGATTCATGTCCCACCATCACCATTACATCTCATGACCGCACCATGGCCTTTTTCTATATGAAGAATGGACGTCATCAGACCTATACTCCTACAGCATCTAATCGGAATCTTTTCATCTTAGTGGCCATTGATTATTTCACTAAATGGGTGGAAGCTATTTCTTTTGCAAATGTCACAAGATTGGTAGTGATTAAATTTCTGAAGGCCGATATTATTTATAGATTCGGGATCCCTGAAAGAATTATAACGGATAATACCTCTAACTTGAATAATAAATTGATGATGAAGGTTTACACCTAGCTCAAAATCTCTCATCATAATTCGGTCACATATCGTCTAAAGATGAATGGGGCCGTAGAAGCTGCCAACAAAAATATTAAGAAGATTATGGGAAAAATGGTGAAGACTTATAAAGATTAGCATGAGAAGTTCTGTTTGCTCTCCTTGCTTGTCAAACCTCAGTACAGACCTTGACTAGGGCAACACCTTACTCATTAGTGTATGGCACGGAGGCGGTACTACCAATTGAAGTCAAAATTCTATCACTTCGAATATTAATGGAGACTAAATTAGAAAAAATTGAATGGGCACGAGATCGCTACGAACAATTGAACTTTATTAAAGAAAAGAGGTTAAAAGCGATCCAGCATAGGCAAATGTACCAGAAAAGGATGATGAAGCCCCATGATAAGAAGATTAGTCCAAGATAATTTCATGAAGAAGAACTGGTGCTGAAAAAAATCCTTTCGATACAAAAAAATCCACGAGGCAAATGGGCACCCAATTGGGAAGGGCCCTATGTGGTTCACAAGGCATTTTCAGAGGTGCATTAATTCTTACTGAAATGGATGGAGATGTCTTGCCAAACCCCATCAATGTAGACAGTGTAAAAAAATACTATGCTTAAAAAAATAAAAAAAAAACAAACAACAAAAAAACAAAAAATCGGATGAAAACCTGAACAGGGCATTCGATTAAAAGTGACATAAGGGGAGGCTTCAAGTTAAAAACCTGAAAGGGTGGCTCAAGCAAAAGAAAGAAATGATCAAATTGTAGGCATGATATGATTAAACATATCTCTAAAAGTTAGATCTACGTGGAAGCAAATGTTTCGTTCAGAAAAAATCTTCGAAGATCTGAATTCAATTGTCTAGACCTTTTCTTCGACACTTACCATTATCTTTGAGAATCATTTCTTAGGCATTTTACCTTTATTCTTGTAAAAGAGCCAATATTCTATTTTTTTCTTTCAAATGCAACCTCTGTTAGACTATATTTTTAATCGCGCTAACATTTTTGCTAAATGATAATTAATGACTTAAAGAAATAAAGATGGATTAAAATAGATAACATACTAATTTCTTTGAGTTACGGTGAAATGAGGTCAAAACATTACGAAAATCTTGGTTCACGTCTTAATTCCTTCGAACATTCTAGGAAGCGTTAAGGATGCATAACTAACGGTCTTAGATAGAACTCTGACGATGGAGGAAGCTTAACCTTTTAAAAGATATTCATTATTTGTTTTGGCTGGTAAGGGAGTTGATAGAGATTTCAGGTTCTTGGTTCATTCTGAAAACCACAGATGGCTCAGGGCAGGGACACCCTATAGATTTTCAATCCTTTTTCCTCAACAATTAGATGATATTGATGCATCACAAAGTCTTGTTTCCTCTCAGGGCAAGGACATTGCCCATATTTCCAATCATATCCCTTTCTCTCAACCACTAGATGGTATTAATGCATCACATGACCATAAGTGGTATGCCCTACACATCCTTAGTCATACCATTCTCTTTCAGTTACTAGATGACGTTGGTGCATCATGATCTGAATTCCTTAGAAGATATGAGCAATCGATTTTGCAAAAACAATGTCAGATTCAGAATTGGCATGGTACTGCTAGAAAGATTCTCCATGCTTTTTGAAGATGTTTTCAGGCTTGTAAAGTAGGTTGAATCAAGATTTAAAAAAAATGAATGAGCCATAAGAAAAATGAAGAATAAACCCAATCATGAAAATCCATGCACATTTATCATGTATCCACATTCATAATTATGTAATTCACAGGTTTAAAGCAATGAAGCAGAAAAAAACACTATTAGAATGGATACTGCTTCGAAATTAAAAGGTAAGTCAAGCTTTCCTTAAAGATCTCAAATATTAGATTACTTCAGCCTTATCAAGGTTTGTATTCAATCAATTATAATTGATCAAATTCTTACTTACTTGGCTGTACTTAATCAAGTCTTGCTACTTTACTTGATCAAATTTCTTTTTGCTTTTGTTTAACGTGATGGTTTAGCCCTGGTCAAACTTACTTTCATTTTCGTTTGACGTGATGGTATAGCCCTGGTCAAACTTTTTTTCATTTTATTTGACGTAATGATTTAGCCCTAGTCAAATTTTTTTCTTTTTATTTCGTTTAGCATGATGGTTTATCCCTGTTCAAACTTTTTTTTTTAATTTCATTTGACATGATGGTTTAGCCTTGGTCAGACTTTCTTTTCTTTCAATTGACATGATGGTTTAGCCCTAATCAAAATTTTTTTCGCTTGACATGATGGTTTCGCCCTGTCAAACTTTCTTTTTGTTTGATGTGAAGGTTTAGCCTTGATCAAAATTCTTTCACTTGACATGATGGTTTCGCCCTGTCAAACTTTTTTTTTGTTTGACGCGATGGTTTAGCCCTGGTCAAAATCTTTTCGCTTGATGTGATGTTTTTATCCTATCAAACTTTCCTTTTGTTTGATGCAATGGTTTAGCCCTGGTCAAAATTTTTTTATTTGACGTGATGGTTTAGCCCTGGTCAAACTTTCTTTTCATTTTGTTTGACGTGATGGTTTAGCCCTAGTCTAAAATTTTTTATTTTGTTTGGCGTGATGGTTTAGCCCTGGTTAAACTTACTTTCATTTTCGTTTGATGTGATGGTTTAGCCCTGGTCAAACTTTTTTTCATTTTATTTGACGTAATGATTTAGCCCTAGTCAATTTTTTTTTCTTTTCATTTCGTTTGGCATGATGGTTTAGCCCTGTTCAAACTTTCTTTTTAATCTAGTTTGACATGATGGTTTAGCCCTGGTTAGACTTTTTTTTCTTTCAATTGACGTGATGGTTTAGTCCTAGTCAAAATTTTTTTTGCTTGACATGATGATTTCGCCCTGTCAAACTTTTTTTTTTGTTTGATGCGAAGGTTTAGCCTTGATTAAAATTCTTTCACTTGACATGATGATTTCGCCCTGTCAAACTTTCCTTTTGTTTGACACGATGGTTTAGCCCTGGTCAAAATTTTTTCATTTGACGTGATGGTTTAGCCCTGATCAAACTTTTTTTTCATTTTGTTTGACGTGATGGTTTAGCCCTAGTCTAAAATTTTTTGTTTTGTTTGGCGTGATGGTTAAACTTTCTTTTCATCTCGTTTAACGTAATGGTTTAGCACTGGTCAGACTTTCTTTCACTGTTGTTTGCGTGATGGTTTAGCCCTAGTCAAACTTTTTTTTCATCTCACTTGACGTGATGGTTTAGCCCTGGTCATGCTTTCTTTCATTGTTGTTTCACGTGATGGTTTAGCTTCAGTCAAACTTTCTTTTGTATTTCATTCGGCATGATGGTTTAGCTCCAGTCAAACTTGTTACTTTTAACTTAGGTATTGTCTTGTACCCTTTGTCTACCCATCAGCTTGGTCTTGGGTAACTCTTTTCATTTTGTTAACCTAACTATTCAGTCTCAATCAGTTTGTCTCACTGGTTGGTTTGTGCGTTTTTGCCCTAACTAACTCATTGCCAATATGAATTTCACCATAGGCTGAAAGTTCCTCTTCTAATCATTAAGCCTTAATATGCATGTTCGTATCTCATTTTTCTTTTACTTTACTGCCTAGACGAAATTGTGTCTATTTGGTCTTTGTCCTATTCTTGATTCTCAGCAACGAACAAAGAGGGGTAGCTGTAGACACTTAATTTTGTCTGACCCCTAAAAAAAAGCTTGAAAAAAAAATAGAGAGAGTGTTTAGAAAAAAAAAATTTTAAAGCTTTGTTAAAGTAAATCTCTA
>JBBYHO010042205.1:0-10478 GCA_038382025.1 Adansonia gregorii
ACTCCGAAGAATGGTCTTAGTCAAGAAGACATTTCTGAGTCAGGATAATATTTTAAGTCGTACGCACTCTTAGATCCATGAGGATCCACCCTGGGGTACGTCGCGACAACCGCAATTATCTTTTTTTTCTTGGACCATCTACTGCCTTTCAATGAAACTAAGCTCATGACTTTCAAATGCCATAGGATGTCCATCTTACATCAACATTCCTCTAATTACAAAGTCTGATGCATTTGTATGAATTTCATATGATTTAGTATGATCTTGCAAGTCAAGAATGAGTTTCTCCATCATGGCATGCTTCGACTGATCAAAGGCGTATTAGCACTCAAGGCTCCAATCCCATACTTTTGTTTTCTTAAGTAAGTCTGTCAATTACATAGTGATCTAGAGTAGCTTTTAACAAAGTGCTAGTAGTACTTTGCCAACCCAAGGAATAACTGTAACTCTATTACCTTAGTTAGTAGCTCCCAATTAAATATGGCCTAAACCTTGCTTCCATCTATTTGGATCTTGCCACCTTCCATAATATGGCCTAGAAATGACATCTCATGCTGGCAAATGAACACTTTTTCCATTTCACATAGAGCTAATGCTCTTGCAAGACTTTGAACATCTTTTTCAAGTGCCTTATAAGCTTCTCAATTGACTTACTATAAATTAGGATGTTGTCTAGATGAACAAACATAAAATGATCTAGAAAAGGTTGTAGTATCTTATTTATTAGAGTGCTAAAGGTCGTTGAGCATTAGTTAGACCAAAAGGCATCACCAAGAACTCGTACGAGCTGTAGCGCTTCACATTTGCTATCTTTAGTTCATTTCCCTTAGCTATTATCACGTGATAGTACCCTGATTGCAAGTCAAGCTTGGCAAACCATATTGCCTCTCCAAGCTAATCAAACAAGTTTGTGATGAGTGGGATTTAGGTACTTGTTTTTCATAGTGAGCTTATTGAGTGCCCTATAGTTTATGCATAACTTCAAGGACCCACCATACTTTTGCTAAAATAAAATTGAAGCACCCAATAGGGCTTTGGATGGTCTAATGTACTAGGCATCCAAAAAGCTACTTCCACTATCTCTGCAGCTCCTCTAACTCTAGTGGTGACATTTGGTATAGGGCCTTAGCAGGCAGTTTGACATTAAACGCCAACTTAATCTTATGATCCACCTCTCTCTGGTAGCTTCTTTGGCAACTTTGTAGGCATCATATCCTTAAAAGATTGCAATACTTCTAGTACATCTAAGGGAGTCTTGTCCATAGGTTTCTGAGGCTTATTGAAATTTAAGGCTGCCAAGTAGGAGATTTCTTCTCTAGGCATTCCTTTAGCAAGCTAGATTACAAATAGCACCTTGGCTTTGACACCCATCTCAAGATTCATTGGCATAATGCACTAATAACAGGCATTCAAGATGCATATGCAATCCAAAATGGTATAAAGAGGGCATTAATTTGACCAAGAAAATTTAAGCCAACCATATAGTCATAATCGTTAAGTGGTATTACTTTGATAGTTTCCTTTCTTTTCTAGTCCCTAAGTTGTAAGTCCATTCTTTTTGTGAAATCTATAGTTAAGACCTCTTTTGAGTTGACTATTACTATCCATCCAATTATTTTCTCAACTTTGAGATCAAGATTTTTGATAGCCTCCTTAGATATGAACAAATTTGATGCTCTTGTGTTAATTAGAGCACTTATTTTCTTACGTGTAATAAAAACGTCCATGAACATCAACCTTTTTTTTTTATTTTTGTACCTCTTTGCATTGATAGAACTCATGATCAAACCAAGTTTCAAGGTCTCATTTTTTGGCTTATTATCTTCCATGCTAATGGAGAAAAGCTTAGTTCATTTTGGGAAATCTCATATCTAATATGAACTATCACATAAAAAACATTTTACTGGCTCTTTATCTTTCTTTTTATCCTATGGCTTGTTAAACGTTGGTTTCCCTGTTGACTATTTTTCATCATTATTTTTGGACTTTCAGTCTTTGTCTCCTTTACTATTGCCCTTGCCCTTAGGCTTAGAAGATTCAAACTTGTCTAACTTCTTTATGTCGAGCTTTATCAAGGATTCCACTTTGGTCATTGCTTTGGTCAAGTCTTGGATAGCTTTTTACTACTACTCTTACTTATTCCAAGGTTTAAGTCCATCCATGAATGAGAAGAATGCCTCTTTCTACCCCAAATCTGAAATTTAAAGCATGAGTTTGCTAAACTCTCATGGAATTATGCCTTATTATGTAAGCCATTGTAACTTTGCATGGGCCTAATCTTTGGCATATTCACGGTAGACCCACTGTGTAAACTCTATTTGGAACACTTTCCAAGTTCCAATAATAATGCCCCTATGCTTTTCATTGTCGCATTGATGACATCACCATAAAAAGTCATATCTATAAAATACATATAGGCAAGATTTACCTTAGTGGTATTATCCTCGATGCCTATTTCTTAAAAGTATTATTCCATCCCTCATAAAATGTTTTCCACATCATTCGCAGACCTTGTTCCCTTGAACTCCTTTGGTTTAGGGATCTTCATCTCGTGGTTAGGTGTTATGGCTAGCACGTTACCCTCAATAGTTGTTTTATGTAATAAGAGCTCTCCCATAAGTTCTTCCATTTGTTTTTTCATGGCCTCAACCACAGTTTTAAAGGCATCATTCTTCTAGGTGAGAATGTCTATCATCGAGTTGAGAGCACCTTGTATCTCCCCCTTAAGCTCTTTCGCTATGAAGTCTAGCTCTTCGATGTGGCTTTCTATAATTTTAAAGTTCTCCCTTGTATCTTTAATGGTCTCCTCGAGCTTGGCTACCCTACCATTTGTGGTCGATAGAACATTATTTGAACTATTGGCCTTCCTTTCTCTTCCACGAGTCTCTAAGACCTCTTGTATTTGGTTTTCTACTTGAGACGTTGTCTCTACTATCGGTACCTATAAGAAATTCTAGCTTTAATACCAACTGTTACACAACTTTAAGCTTGAGATTTGCTTCTTTGTATGCCTAAGTCAGGCTTTAAACACTCAAAAAGAGAATCTAACTTCTCTAAAGGTATTGAATATAAAAGCTTAACAGACTAAAGTAGAAAAAAAGAACATAAAATCTATAGAGAATAGTGCTCAAATGTATTTCTTAAGTGTTTAATGATACAAATAAGGCTAGGGCGGCCATTATTTATAGCTAAATTTCCCATACATCAATGGCTCAGATTAAATCTAATGGATGACTAAGATTTAAACTTATCCACAAACTCTAGAATCCCATATAAATTTAAACTTTAGTAACTCTATTTCTATCTAGTTCTAAATAAGCTAGAGTACTTGTTTTAATTGTGTCTCCAAGCTTCTAAAAATTGGGCCTTCTAGAATTCTTTAAGGCTTGTGCTTATTTTGGTGGGCCAAGTTATTCCATGTAACTTGTGTCTTTAGGCCTAAGCTAATTAGTGAGGCTCGTGACAATTGCAACTAGTCAGCCTGCACCTCCAAAACTCTCAAAGTTTAGTGCTAATAAAGTTATATCTAATAGTGGATTGAAGCTCATAATATTCAACCAAAATTTGTTTAAGCTTTTTTTGATCGAGTTTCTTCATTTATTAAAGATGTGCATGAGATTTTTGATGCAATAGAAGGAATTAAGTCCATTGATTCATCTTCATTAGGAAGCATGGTGGAAGATTACTTTGGACAAGTTTAAAAGTTCAATGATCTTGAATTGTCTGTCTCATCGCACATGTCATCCCAAGATCAAACTGAGCAACTCCAAGTACTTAAAGCTTGCCTTATAGATTCAATATTGCTTGAACATAAAGCTGTCAAAAACATTAACACTTTACAATTAGACTTGGCAAATACAAAACAAGAATTGATTTCTTTGTAGTTTGAAAAGCAAAAACTTGAATCATCACCTAAAGAACCTAAACCTCTGCTAGAAAAAAAGATTTGACACTTCCAAGATTCATGAGGAAATGAGTTCTATTGAGACTTCTACCACCCATAGCAAGAATAAAGTAAAAGGATTAAATCTATTGAGAACCTTATTAGAAGCTTATTCTCGAGAAGACCTAAAGAATTTCAAATGGAAGCCTTGATTTTTTTTTTCAATTTCTTTAGAACTTTGATGCTTAGAATTGTTCAATACTTCTATATAATTGTAATTTTTTTTTCAAATTTGGAATAAAGGTATCATCTTAGTGAACTATCATTCAAACTTTCCAAAGCCCTTATGTGAAAGCTTGATTACAAATCAAATCCAAAAGACATTCAATATGTAAGATTTATCATGAAACTTTCAAAAATAATATTTGAGTTAAACCATTTTTTTTATTTTTTTTGGTTGTTGTTGACTAAATTTGGCAAGGAAACCAAGCTACCTACATACCTTTAAAAGTCCAAGCCACAATGTAGTTTTTTTTGTCCTAAAATGGATTTTCAATTTAGCGATCATTTTTTTCTTTTTTGCTTTCTTTTTTGAATATGCAGTTTAAGCTCATGCTTAGGAGCAACATTTTTTAAGCATAGTACAACTTTAAAAACTTGCCATTGATTGGTCAACATTGAAACCAGCTTGATCAACAATCTTGTGTGCCCTATTGGTATAGACTTTTTGAACAACATATGGTCTATCCCATCTTAAAAGAGCTTGTTACCCGTGCGATGTGTAGTATTTATGGGTCTTCTTACGACAAGGACTAAGTCTTTAACTTGAAATAATTGTGGCTTAACTTTCTTGTTAAAAGCTTTAGATAATCTTGATAGCACTCCAAGCTTTGTTGTGCTTCTAACCTTTTCTCATCCAAGGCTTCTAATTCCACCAAACATAGGCACACATTGTCTTTATCAGTAAGACCTCTTTGGATTGCAATTCTTAATAATGGAATTTACTGCTTAGTGGTAGAATGGCTTCTACACCATAAATAAGTGCATATAGAGTAGGTTGAGTTAGTGTGCGGTATGTAGTGTGATAAGCCCACAAAGCTTCTCCCATCATTTCATGCCAATATTTCTTTGAACGATTAACCAATTTTTTGAGAAGATTGCATAAAGTTTCGTTAAAAGCTTTTGCTAAGCCATTTGCTAAAGCATGGTACATTTTAGAGTGATATTGCTTAAAGTCAAACTATGCATATAATTTGCTCATAACAAACTACTTCCCATTATCAATCATGATGTATCGTGATATACCATATTGATAAATGGTATTAGTGTAAGTGAAAGTTACAATAGTTTCTTTCTTCATTTCTTTATAAGATGCTATTTCTACCCTTTTGAAAAATAATCTATAGCTACAAGTATATACATTTGTCCCATTGAACTCTTAGGTAATGGTCCTAGTAAGTTAAGTCCCCAACCATTAAATGGACAAGACTTGACTGTTGGATGCAACAACCCAGGAGGTTGATGGATGAAGTTAGCATGAAACTGACAAGCTTGATATTTTTTGGCATAGTTTATGCTGTCCTTTACCGTTGTAAGCCAATAGTGTCTCATCCTTTTGATTTAAAAGTGTGACTTAGCTCCAGATTGATGTGCTCCATAAACTCTAGAATGAGCTTATTGTAAGCCTTTGAATACTTCATCTTTTCCTAAACATCAAAGAAAAATTTTATCAAAAAAACGATGACAAAGTGTACCCTTCAAGTAAATAAATCCAGAAGCTTGACATGTCACTTTTGCTTTATGCTTTGGATCACTGGATCATTTTACCATACTCTAGATAATCGACTAATAGCTGTCTCTAATCTTTTTTCTTAATTTCACAAACTGAAACAATGTCAGATTCTATATCCTGCTTTTCGGAGATAATGACTACTGGAAATCCCATCGTTTACAAAAGGAACCTTTACTTCGGCACTTGGCAATGCAAGAGATGATACCAAATTAGCTAGAGAATCTGCTTGCCTATTTTTTATTTTCAGCACATGCTGTAAATTTAAGTTATTAAACTATTCCAAGAGTTTTTTTTGCATGGTTAAGATATGGTAAAAGCTCTGGTTTCTTTACTTCATAAAGTGAAAGAAGTTGGTTGATGACCAATTTAGAATCTCTATACATTTTAATTTAAGTGACTTTCATATCAATTGCCATTTCCAATCTAATGATCAAAGCTCGGTATTATGCTACATTGTTGGAAAAATTTTCTATAAAAGTGAATGCATAAGGTAACATATCACCTTTTGAAGTAAATATGCAATAGCTAATCCAGCTCTATCTTTTTGTACAGCCCCATCAAAGAACAACCTTCAAAATAGGATGGTGATCTTTACAGAAGATAAAAAAAGATTCTTATCAAAAAGATCTTTAGAGGATTCCTAATCATTTGGAATATGATGTTTTGCAAGAAAATCAACCAATGCTTTCCCCTTGATGGGCTTGTGTGAAAGATAAGTTATATCAAACTCTTGTGGCAAGAAAGCCCATTTTGCCAATCTTCCACTGGGTATAGCCTTAGACATGAGATATTTGAAAGGATCTACCTAGGATATCAAAAAAATAAAATAATCTTGCAAATAATGCCTCAACTTTTTAACAGTGAACATTAATGCAAAATAAGTTTTTTTAATAGGAGAATAATTTAATTCAGCATCATCACGAGTTCTATTAAGATAGTAGAGTGCATTTTTTTTCTTTCATCATTTTCTTGTGCCAATATGCTCTTAAAGAACGTTCTTGTGCAGCAATATAAAGGATCAAAAATTTTCCTAGTACAAGTGCTTTTAAAATAGGTGGTCGTAGCAAATAAGCCTTAATGCTTTTAAAAGCATTACTGCAAGCTTCGTCCCAAACAAAAGGAACATATTTCTTCAGCAATCAATTGAATGGTTGACATTAACTTGCCAAGTTTGATATGAAGCATCAAATATATGCTAATCTTTCTTAGAAACTTTTGAGCTCATAAAGATTACTTGGTTCTTCATTAGGTTCCTTTATAGATAAATGATGCAAAATGACTATTCCCATTCCTTTAAGCTTTTCTTTCTTTGAAGATGAAACCTGCTTAGTTATCACCACTGAGTGCATTTTAGCTTTCAAGACTACACTAACAGTTACTTTCCACTTGCTTTTCGTTTTAATTCGATAAGAAATTTTGTTATGAAAACCCCTTCATTCATGAAAGGTTAAGAGTTTTTTCTACTATGGCTGTCTTTTTTGGAGCTTGGACTTCCAAGCCTTGCATAAATAGGTATCGGCTCAGTTGTAAAAGCTTTATCGGTTTTTGGCTCCATCCTCTCAAACATTGACCTTCGAGGTGATTGAATGCTCAAATAGAGACCTGCATTGAATGTGTTACCAAATGACTAAACACTAAAAGCCTTTGTAGCTCTATTGAATCTTTTTGCTCCTTAAAATTTTCCCCTATATTTATATATCTTGAAGTTTCTTTATGAATTTTTAATTTTAACGAAAAAAATCTAAGTCCCTTTTTAGATGTTTCTATGTGATCAATTTTTTTTTGCCAAACTTAAAAACCTTGATTAAACTTCATGACTTTGCATTGCTAGGATCTTCTGCCAATTTAACAACATCTTTTTACTTATATCTAGCTTTAACAAGTAGTCTATAGGTATTATGATCAAAATGTCTAGCTTGATGGAAAAGAAGATCTTAATATTCAAAGCGAGGTTGTTCCATTAGCCTGATTTTTTCAAATAATGTTTAAGAATCATTGATTCTTCTAAATTTGTGAGGGAAAGAGTCAAATTCTTTAAACCTTGGTTGATTTTATCTTCATTGGTGGAAGGACAGAGTCTTTTTCATTTTACTTTAATTTTTTTACAGGAGTAGTCAATACTTCTTCAATGAAAATGCCTTCCATATAAAATTTAGCATCTACAAAATGAGCCTTGGCCAAGGTAAATAGTTTGCCATCAGCAACAATCATCTTGACTTGACCATTTTTGCAATACTTAAAGCATTGATGAAGAGCGAAAGAGACCACACCATTTTGATGCATCCATGTTCGTCCTAAAAACATATTCTAGGTTGTTTTGGCATTAATCACATGACAAAGTGGGTAAGACTTCATATCTCCAAATGAAAAGTTAAAGTCTAATCTTTCCAAGAGCTCTTTGCTATCTTGTTTGAATCCTTGAATCATCAGATGACTTTGCAACATTTTATCTAAAGGAATTCGCAATTCTACCATTGTCTCTAAAGTAAGTATATTGACTGCGAAGCCATCATCCACCAAAATCCTGTTGATCTTTTGTTTACAAGCAAATCCCATGGCAAACAATGGTTGATTATGACGAGTGGATCCCAATAGTAAATCTTCAATAGAAAAGCTAATGTTTGAGAGACAAGAATGATCTCGAGCTCTAACTGTGACTGTACCCATATTGTCTTCATCTTTAAAGTCTTCAATACTATTACTATTGTAACAAGTTATAGAGAGCAAATTTTCATTTCTAAATTAGATTAGCATGTGTTCATTTAAAGTGACTAGTCTTCGTGACCTTTTCCAAGCTGAATTTTTATGCTTAGATAACCCTATTTTTATCTAAGGTATTTTAGGCTTTGGAGCTTTAAATTGCCATTTGATCATCTTAGCACTTATGGGAACCTTCACAAGATTTGAAGGATTTTGCTTTTTACATTTTTAATGTGTGACTAATGTTCAGCCATCATTATCTTCATTTGCTTCTTATAATAGATGATTGCCCTTATCTGCTTAGAGATCCACTATTGAACTTGTGTTAGAAGGGAGTCTAATGGGATCAAAGAACCAAACTTTATGGTTTGATCCAAGAAATTGGAATTAAAAACCATAATGATTGAGGCCATGTTCGTCGACATTATTTTTTCTTCAAATTCAATATTCCCTTCTTCATAAAATGCCATGATTTAATCTTTTAAGACAAAATATTTTCCAAGGGGTGGCTAAGTAATCTATGATATTTGCAATAGTTGGGATCATCAAATTTATTAGCTTCTTCAAGCTACTTTATCTCTGGTAACTGAATCAGCTTAGTCTTTAAATGTTCTTCTAATATGCTAGCAATATTAGAATCAGGGAAATGACACTTCATTTCTTACCTTTCCTTTAAGGTGACTTTAGCTTTGTTTTTTGCAAGTGTAGGTTTTGCCTAGAGCTTGCTTTGACTTAGGAGAGATCTCAAGAAGCTTTTGACCCCTTTTCAAATGTTTTACTTTTTCTTGCCCTTTTTTGCCTTTTGCATAAGAGGCTTTTGATTTCCAGAAGATGACATGCTTAGCTCTATATCATAAACTGAATAGCTTGCTCTTCAAAGGTCTTAGGTTTAACGCCTTGAAAAATGTAGCGCAAACTTTAATTTATGCACATGTCAAGGGTAGAGGACTCAAATAATCCTTTTTTGCTGTTAAGGCTTAAATTCCTCCTCTTATGGAAGTAATCAATTACTGATTCATCCTTCCATTGGCATGAGCTAATGAACTCGATCATGCTAACAATGCAATAAGTGATATAAAATCAATTGAGAAATTCTCACTTGGGTTGTTCTCAACTATCAATCATTCTAAGCTCAAGCTCAGAATACCAATCAAAAGCATTATTTTTCAAAGATCGAACACATTGTTTTACATAAAATCTACATAGGTTCTAGCATTATTACAAGTCTCCATAAAATACATAAAATTTTAGTGTTGATTTCTTTTCCCATCAAACTACTAAAATTTTAGAGGTTGCTAATTTTTAAGCATCCTCAAACAATCAATCCTTGGAAAGTATGGCTTTGCATATGCGTATGAAGGTTGATTAATGTTGCCAACTTAATCCTTAATGGCATCTTTGATAAGATCTTTGAGTGAGTTATTGTGACCACTTTATTAATTTTTTACTCTTATTCCATAGCCTTTTCAATGTTAGAGTTCTTAGTGTCATTTTGAGGGTTTTATTGGCCATTTTCACTTGAGGCCATTGATTTTTTCCAGTGAAAGTAGTCATCCTATCCATTAAGGAGGTCATCTGTTCATCTTTTCCTTTAATACTTATTACAAGAGTCTTGATAGACTTTGCTAGAATTACAACTTTTATTTCTAGTGATGTGCTGCCAGTTATTATGACATTCATTACTCCAAAGATTGATTTTGGAAAAGATTATGATTTGGAGCTATTGTCTGAATAGCTATTTTGCTCTTTGGATGATTTTTGGTGATTTAGACTTGATCCAGTATCAAGTTGTTCAACAGGAACTTCTTCCAAGTCTTGACTTGAAGAAATCTTGAAGAGTAGATTTTGCTTAAGCACTAGAGAAATTTGATCATACAGTTCAAAAAGAGATTTGGTCTTTGCCCTAGTGTCGTAGGGATAATCAGAGATATCAATGCTTGCTGATGAAACAGGGAAGACTACCAGATTAACTCAAGTAAGTTTAAGAGATGGTTTGTTGACAAGGTTCTTCTTGGAAGCCATTGGAACTTGTTAGACCTTTAGGTGGTGAATGAAATCAAGAGGGGGTGAATTGATTTCTCAAAATTTTGATAAATTAAAATT
>JBBYHO010042238.1:0-10474 GCA_038382025.1 Adansonia gregorii
CCTTTTGGGCTAGGCATGGTAGGATGCCTATTGAAACCTATGTCTTGAGTTACAAACTCAAAATATCGATCCCATGTGTACGTGGGACAAAGATTCACCATTTGGGTTAGGGAGTTGGTTATGCACGATAAGGCACAAACCTCTTTTCGATGCCCCAAATCGATACCTTACTAGTTTTATCTTATCTCGCTTTTGATTCTCTCGACCTTAACTCGTCACTATTTTGATATAATCCCCTTTTAATGCGTTAATTTTATAAAAACATAAATCTAGGTTCTGATGAAAAGATTTAATCTCATATACACCCTGGAGAGATAAGGAATGTAAAGATTTTCAATAAAAATAACCTTTGGATTTTATTTTGAAAAAAGAAATATTTCACTTTGGGCATTGGAGAGATACCTACGCGGAATACCTTCAGTTTTACTTGAAATGTTTTGAAAACATGCATGCAAATAATCATCACGAAGAAATCACGTTAGTACGACAAAGAATGAAGTAACATAACATGGACCATTCAATGTAATGGTAAAGGGAATGGATGGACTATTAGAACTTATCTCACAATTGGTATCAATTATCTGGGAATAACTGAATTGATAATTTTCCTGACGCATCTAGGTCCCTTGATTGAACAAGGTTTTTTTTTAAAAAAAAAAATTTGACTCTTGGCACATTCATGGAAGTCTGGGAAGGAGAAAAATTTAATTGTAGTTGAAAGATAGGGTTGAAGTATCCCCTCGAAAAGATGGGTTGATGTATCCACGTAGATAACGAATAATTTTGATAGAGGAAGATTTTTAAATCTTAATAATTTTGGAAAAAAGGATTGGAGTATCCCTTAGGAAGGTCAGGGTTAGAGTATCCCCAAAAGTGACATATCTGACACTCTTTAAAAAAGTCAAGTTGGAAAACTTAAGTTGACAAAACATTGTGATTTAGGAAATGTGTGAGCATTTTGATAATTTTTGGCAAAAAAATTATTGTGAATAAGGATGGTAAAGACATAAAATATGTTTGTGCCTTGATACGAGCCTATGGGAGGTCAACGCATGTTTTCAATGCTAGTTGAGGTCATATGGTGGCATTCAAATGTTCGAGATGAAGCTAAAAAAAAACTCAATTTTAACCATAAACGAAAATAGAGGACAGCATTGCACAGTCCCACTTTTTGAATTTATTCAAAATTGGTTTTAAGGCCTTAAAAGGTAGAGAATATAACATTAGAAAGGCTACTTGACAAGGATCAATCTAAAAATATTTCTAATATCCCAAAAAGTCATTTTTTAGAGGAATAAATTTTCAAGTTTGGATTATTTATGTTGCTAGCAGAGCATATGAGGGATAAGGTGTGTCAAAATTTAAAAAATCACTTTAAACTCATTTGGTATCAAAAAATTACAAACTCGAGTCATTAACACTCAAACATCCATGACTAAAAGGAAAGAGTGGGGTGAGTGTCATGAACTCATTTGCACAGTCCCAGAGTAGTTTGGGATAATGAAATAGCTCGTTGATCATACCACTCAAGATTTCGTCTAAAAAACAGGGCATAAACATTTTGGAAGCAAGTGTAGGGCCATTTTCATCAAAAAATCAAAAGTTTTGAGCTCGTTTAATCAGGATTCCTAATTTAGAATACTTAATTTTCCCTAAGATTTTTTGCTAACTTTAAGGAAAATGCTAAGTCCATGCTAATTCTCATTAGCTAAGACTAACATGCCTGGCTTGTGGAGGTTTTGAAAATAAGTCTTTTTTACAGCCATCAAACATGCACTTTGACAAGGAGAAGACAACAAACATAAAAAGGGATGGCGCATAACATGAATGGAGATGCTAACTTTACTAATGGTCTAGACAAAGAAAGTGTTATGCACTTTGATAAGAAAATGTTATGGATACTGAAAATGACAATGATTCATGACAAGATGCAAGCTAATGTATGAAGATACTTGAAATATGTTAGGCTAAGGATTCATACATAGATTAATCAAAACAAGATGCATGGATATGGCATAAAATGCATGAGTAAGAGGTATCAAAATACTGATGATGAAATAAGGCATTTTACACATCAAAGGGGCATTAAGGCATCCAAATCCTAAACTACCATAACCAAAAGCCACAATAATGCATGAGAATACTAAGAGGGTGATGGAAACATGGAGAGCTCTAAAATGATTAAGATGCTGAAAAATAGAAAATGAAAGTGATAAAGTAGAAAGTTATACCAACACAACTTTAATTTTTGGCCAAATAGTTGGAGCAACAGAGATGGCTTGACTTTCCCTCTTTTCCTTGTGTTAATAAGCAAGAAAAAGAGAAAAATAATAAGGTTTTGGTTTTGGTATGAATAAGGGTGATTTTTAAATTGTGTAGTGGTTGAGAATGAGTGTTTTGGGGATGTTTTTGGCTACTGAGTGAAAAGCTATAGGATTTGGTTTTCTTGATGTGTGAATGTGTTTTGGAAGCAGAAAATTAGCTAGAACCTCCCCCCTCAACTAAGATATAAGTGGTCTATTTATACCATCATTTTGAAGCCAAATTAAAGGTGTTTTTAGTTATTTCTCAAAGAGGACAAAGTGATGTCAGCTTGATAGTTATAGAGTCGCTGGAGGGAGCAATTTGCTGCCAATGTAATGAACATAGTGTGGCTGGTTTAAATGTTGAAATGATTTTCTAACAAATAAGGTGGCTAATGGTGATCTTGGTCAACAAAATAAGGAAGAGTAGGGTGATCATGTGACATTGACCTTTTTAATCTAATTTAGACTTAAAAAATGTTTTGATTAATTCAAAAGTCTAATTTCATAATTTGATATAGGTTTTGATCTTTTCTGATGCAAAGAGGCAAGTTAAAATCAAGTTTTGGATCAATGGTGGATGATTCAAAAATTCCCAAATCGTGAAAAATGCATGCATGTATCGATACATTCTACAATGTATGAATACATTTGGTCCAAAAACCTTAAGTGTATCGATACAATGAACATTATATCGATGCAATGTTCATTGCATCGATACTATAAACCATTCTATGCTCATTGTATCGATACTATAAACCATTGTATCGATTCAATGCTTCATTATATCGGTAGATGTTGATATGTATCGATACATTTCTTTATAGAATACACGTTTTGGTATTGGCATGGCCTAGTATTGATACATGAGCTCCTGTATCAATACATAAGCTCATGTATCAATACATTTACATGTTGTATCAATACAAATAGGGACATTTTAACTTTTTGGATCATTGGAGCATTATATCGATACATGAGAACCATGTATTGATATATTCAAGCAAAATGATGAATTTTCTCATATCTTTTATCCCCAAACACTTTAAAATATGTCTTTTAATGCCACATATTTGCATTTATCTTTGATATGATCCATAGGCCTTCTGGACCTCAAAAATACTTTTTGCCTGGCGACATCGACCCTTTTCACATTCATGCCCCAGGTTGCTACAAAAATTAGCCTAGATAAAATTAGATATCTACAATTAACCCTCTTTGACTGTTGCTGAGAATCAAAAACAGGGCAAAGATAAATAGTTATTATTTTGTTTAAGGTAGAATGACACTCCCTAGAACACTTGCAAAAAAAAATTATAATTAATACTTCACTATGATAAGTGCAGTATATTGGTAGCGATCCTAATAGAAGTTTAAGTGAATTTGATAGGGTTTCCACTCCCTACTAGGGTGTTAGGTTTTCTAAGGTTTGACCTTCTTAGGTAGGTGCAGAGTAATATGGATTTTTGATGTGGGTGTTACTAGCTTATATGGGCTTAAGAAGGTTTCTTGATAGGTGCCTCTTGAATAATGCTTGGTTTATGAAACATAGAGTTCTTACAAGGGAATCCTTGGAGGTTTGGTGGACCTGGCTTGAAGTAACATTGCAAAAATCATGATGTGTGATAGTAATATGAATGCATGATATGGAATGTTATCATGATTGCATGATGTGAAGTCTAATATGGGAGATAGCCGTAGTTTTTCTTTTACATTATTCAAACTCTCATGGGGATGGTGATTCGTCTTTGCTGCAACTATGGACGAGAATTTTCCTAGTCTTGCTGGGGATTTTAGGTTATCCTAGCTCCATTGGGGATACAACAAATAATATATTCTAAAAAATTTGGGTTATTGCATTTCTCAGTTCATAAGGCTTAATCATTTTTGAACAATTGGAAGGCATTGTTAATAATTTGGAGATTGTTTGACTGATTAGGTTGATGTCTCTAGTTTTGATAGGATTCTGATAGAATGCAAAGGTCAATTTTTAGTTAGCTTAAAATGGTTTTTCTTGAGATATGGCTTATGAAAGCAAGAAATGGTTTGGTGTATGGTCATGCCGAGCAGGTGTTTGGATGCAAAAAATGCATGATCTTGACGATCAGGGTGTAAATAGAGTTCCTTGTGCTTTTCTTTTCCTTTCAATGTAATATCAAGATGTCCTGATCCATATTTCAGTTGATTATCAAACATTATCAATTAAATGACAAGTGCAATGTGAATTGTACAGGGGTTAAAAGAAATAAGGTAATATTTATTCATGACAACAAAGAGATACAACTTGGTATACTATTTGACAAACAAATGATTTGGTGGTAAAAAGTATGATATTTTGGGTAGAAGATACCTCTAACGATCATGACCTGAATGTTCTTTAGCTACTTTCCAAGATCTTTCTTAAACAATGAATATGACTAGTATGAGCTAATCTTTGGAAGATCCTTAGGATTGCTCTGCATTACTCTGTAAGTGATCTTAGTCTATGCCTCATCAAAATTGATCTTCTCAAGTTGCCCTTGTGGGTTTTCAACTATAGTTGGGTTGGTTGCCCAGATGCCCTTTACGAATTTTCATCTAGACCTAATTTTTGTTTTCTTTTTTTTTTTGTTTTTGCTGTTTTCTTTTTTTTTGAAGGATGCTTTTTTAGGTTTTCGCCCTCTGCGTGTAATATTTCTTAATAGAATTTAAGTTGACTGGGTTGGGTAAGGCATTGCCATCATTTCTAACAAGATTAGCAGCCTTCTGGAAAGGCTTACTTCATGACATACGATCTTTCCTAATTAGGGTCTACTTGCCCTTGCATCTTTGTAAATTGAGAGGATATTTTTCAATACTAATTCATCTGGGTAAAATTATTGTGGGCACATCCTTTTAGAGTGGGCTCGGGTCATGCGTCTTTAATGCATTTGACCATGGCAGATAGCTTTCATGTGTTTTTCCTCGATGAGGTTGAGCTGGTCATATCTGTTCTTGACCCATTCAACCTCTTCAAGTTTGGTTTCCATTAAGACTCTAAGAGAAGGGATCTCGACTTCGATAGGTAATACAGCTTCCATTCTATAGACAGTGAAGACTGGGGTAGTGTTCGTGGAAGTGTGAACTGAGGTCTGATAGGCATAAAGTGCAAAGGATAGCTTGTTATACTAGTTTTTTTAAGTCTCGACCATTTTCTCAACTATTCTTTTGATGTTTTTATTGACAACCTCAGCTGCCCTATTTATCTTTGGACGATAAGGGATAAAATTATGATGCTTGATCTTAAACTGAAAGTGGACCGCTTGCATCATTTTATTATGTAAGTTGCTTGCATTGTCTATGATGATTCGATTTGAGAGACCATATCTATAGATGATGTCCCATTTGACAAACTTATAAATGGTCGATCTAGTGACATTAACATGCGAGGCAGCCTCAATCCATTTAGTGAAAAAGTTTATTGCTGCCAAGATAAAGTGATGCCCATTAGAAGCTTTAGGGGTGATCGGCCTGGTCAAATCTATATCCCACATGAAGAAGGGCCACGAGGCCATCATGACATGAAGTGGCATTAAAGGGATATTAATCTTGTCCACATAGATTTGAAACTTATGGCATTTTCGAGTGTAATTGATCCATCTCTCTTGAGGGTCAACCAGTAATAACCAGCTCTTATGATTTGCTTAGCCATCCGATGTCCATTAGTATGTGTGCTGCAAATCCCATCATGAACTTCTTTTAAGGTTTTTTTAGCTTTAGGAGCGTCGATGCATCTGAGCAATACTTGATCGTGACTTTTTGTATAAGATTTTTCCATCGAGAACAAATCCCATAGCTAGCCTTTTAATAGTCTTTATTAATCTTGGTTGCATGTTTGGGGTACTACTGATCCTTGATGTAGCGAAAATGTCAAAGTACCACGGTAAGCCATCCTTATCTTTTTTAAAATTTAAGGGTTTATACTCATATGCTCCTCGACGTGCCAAAAAGTCAATTATCGCACTGCCCTTTATAGCCTTTTAATTGACATAGGCAATGATGTATTCAAAAAGCAAAACTTGCCATCTAGCTAGCTTTTCTGATAGTGAAGGGGCTTCGCATAGATACTTGATAGGATCAAGCCTTGCAATCAACCATATAGTGTGATACGGCATGTACTGCTTGAATCTCTTGGCTGTCCACACTAAAGTATAGCATAGCTTCTCGACTATGGAGTAATTGCACCGTATTCCATGAACTTTTTGCTTAAGCAGTGGATTGCTTGTTCCTTCTTTCTTGACTCATCATGCTGCCCTAATACATAACCTATAGACTTATCAAAGACTGCCAAGTAAAGGATTAAAGGTTGACCTGGCACTGGCTGAACCAACACTGGCGAGCTCGACAGATAATGTTTGACTTTATCAAAGGCTTCTTAACATGCCTTATTCCACTCTCCCGGATTTTGTTTGTGAAGGAGCCAAAAGATAGGGTCGCATTCGTTAGTGAGCTGGGATATGAATCTAGGAATATAGTTCAGTCTCCCCAGAAAGCTTCTCACTTCCTTTTGGGTTTAAGGTGGTCGCATATCTTGAATGGCTTTGACTTTGTCTGGGTCAACTTTAATCTCTTTTTCGCTAAATATAAAGCCTAGAAACTTGCCCGAAGTGACTCCAAAGGAACATTTGGCAGGATTTAATTTGAGTTGAAATTTTCATAGCCATTTAAAAAGCTTTTGAAGGTTTGTGACATGCTTACCCTCTATTGCTGACTTGGCAATCATGTCATCCACGTAGACCTCAATTTCTTTGTGCATCATGTCATGGAACAGGGCTACCACCCTAACTTTTTTAAGTCTGAAGGGCATCACATTATAGTAAAATGCAGCCCACATGGTTATGAAAGTTATTTTCTCTATGTCTTTTGATGCCATTTTGATCTGGTTATAGCTTGAGAATCCATCCACAAAGGAGATAGAGAATTCTTAGCCGTGTTGTCTACCAAAGTGTCGATATGGGGTAGCAAAAAGTTATCCTTGGGACTAGCTCGATTTAAATCCCTATAATCAACACATATTCGTGCTTTGCTATCTTTCTTTAGGTCTGGGACTACATTGGTAACCCATTCTGGATATTTGGCTACTCCAATAAACCTTGCATCAAACTGCTTCTTAACTTCCTCTTTAATTCTGAGGAGCATTTCCAGCTTTATCCGCTTTAACTTTTACTAGATTGGTTTGCATCTAGGCTTGAGAGGAAGCTTGTGGACCACTATATCAGTGTCTAGTCCCGGCACATTTTGATATGACCAAACAAATACATCTCGATATTCCTGGAGTAGGTTTATCACTTGGTCCTAGTTGTTGACTTTATTGAGGTTCTACTTTTAACCTTTTTTCGATCCTCTTGAGTACCTAAATTTATAATTTTTATTGGGTCTTCATGGGGCATGATCTGTTTCTCTTCTTGCTTAACTAATCTTAAGAGGTAGTGATGCAGAGCACTTTTTAAAATCTTCTTCAAGATCAACTTCACTAGTGTAAATTGACTGTTCAAAATCGATCTTCAGCAACCAGTTAGACTCATCCATATCATTATCATCAGGACACCTGAAAAGGTGAAGAAATAAACATTGCAAAAGCCGCACACACAACCAAGAGATTTGGATAAAAATGGAGGCAAAAGAGTAATAGAGATAAAAAGGTTGAAAAGTGATATGGACACATAATATGGAATGATATATGCAAAAGTCATTTCATTGATAATGTTTAACAAAAGTGCCCAATATACAGGACACTTACCTATCTTTGGGTAAAGGTAGGTAGGTTCTCCTTTTTGAATATTCATGAAAGGAGCAAGAAAAGTGCAAAGGCTTCTGTCATGACCCCATCATCAAAATCAAGTCTTAGTGGAAGGACACACATTTTATGCCTCGGTATCTTGGAGATAGAGGTTTAAAGTGCTTTGTTTAAGATGACCAAGACATCTTTAACCTTTTGCTTTTTTGGTGTTTGGATCAATTCCTTCTTCTGAATGAAATATCTCATGGAGAGACAAAAATATTGTTAGCTTTGATTCCCCCAGTGACTCAATGATCGAGTTACCTTCTAGTTACGGATCATTATTTCTTGCTACTTTTTTTCCTATGCATTAGCTTTGAATCCTAAGCCTTTTTTGTTGACTTGAGTGGTGAGACTTGTAAAACTCGGATGACCCCTTGTAGATTTTTGCCAAGCCCTTTTCTACTGCGGGAACCTTTACCCACGGTCATTTTTAAAGCCGAGTGGGTACTCTTTGATAGGTGGGCTTTAACTATTGGCAATCTTTCTCTCATAAATGTTGCATTAACTAACTTGAAGGATTGGAAAGATGACTCTGGTATATCTTAATTGGGCCCTATATAGTTTTTTCAATGAAAACAGTGGTGATCATTTTTTCTTTAGCCTTGATGGTGACTACTTTGTCATCTATCATAAATTTAATCTTCTAATGGAAAGAAGATGGGATGGCCCTAGTGGAGTGTATCCATGGCCTTTCTAATAAGTAATTGTAAGATGGATTAATATTCATAACTTGAAAGTCAATTTCATATATGCATGGGCCTATCTAGAGCTGGTTGTGATATTTTAAATTATTCTGTGACATGGTCCATCAAAAGCTCAGATATGGTGTGGCTACTCTTGATGTTGGACTAATTGACAAAGAGTTTGCTTAATGTAGTCATGGGTATAACATTAAGGGCCAACCCATTGTCTATGAGTACTTTGGCAAAATGCGTCCTTTGCAATGGGTAGTGATATGTAGAGCTTTATTATTGCCCTTACCTTCAGGTGGGATCTCATCATCGATGAAGGAGATATAATTATCGACCATAATGTTATTCACTAGCTGATCCAATTTGCCTACGAAGATGTCTAGTGGCACATATGCTTTGTTTAACACCATCAATAATGCATTTCAATGAACCTCTAAATTAAGAAGCAAAGATAGCACATAAATCTTTATGGGTTGTTTGCTTAACTAGTCTATGATGCAGTATTCACTATGTTTGATGAACTTGAGAAACTCCATGGCTTGTCTTTCACTCACTACTTCTTTGACTTTCTTGGGCTCAAAATTTTTTGCTCAAGCCTAAGTTATACTGGTGCTTAATGATACATTAACCTTTTGTTTTTTTTAAGTTGAGGAGGCATAACACCTATCGATACAGTTTAGTTGACTAACTCCAGATACCTCTATTGCAGCAATTGAGGAGGTTAATTCTCTGATCATTACTACCTAATTCTTGATTTTTATGGGATAGCTTTGTTGCTCTTGTATAAGAATGGTTTAGGTACCTCTACAACTAACTTCGGTATAGATGTCAAGAAACTGACCATAAGACTTGACTTACCATAAAAAATGAGGGGTCAATTTCTACTGTAAGATGGCTGTGTGGTTTCATCCCTTATCATGTTGATAGATTCAGCAGTAGGCATAGTTTCATGATATAATTCTATTTGGCCTTCATTCATCATTCTTTGAACCATAGACCTAAACTTCTAACATGTTTTTGGGGTATAACCTATAACTGTATGGAAGTTACAGAAGTTGTCGAGATTGTCTTCCAATTTTTCTATTGTGTTGGGCTATCCAATTTAAATCAATGCCTGTCGGACCAAGAATATTAGCATATTTACATCCTCTATACTTGTCTCGACTTCATATTTGTTCTTAATGCCGATCATGTTTGCAGCTGGCTTAATGTGGTTTGGTCAAGGATTGGCGACAACATTTGGTCCCTGGTTTATCCCAAACTATAAGACTTTTGAATTAATTATATTTTGCACATTTTGTTTAAAAGATATATAGTTCTTGATGTCATGCCCCGCTACCCTAGCATGGTATTCGTAGTGGGCATTAGGGTTATACCATTGTAGGTATAGTGACTTTTTTTCTGGGACATAGATTGGGGCCATTAAGCAATTTTGGACCAAAGTTTGGTAGAGCTCCTTACAGGTCATAGGGATGGGATCAAAGTGTTATGTTTGTTGATTTGCACCTCAATTGCCAGGTGCATTACTGGTTGTTCAATTAGTATTTTAGTGAACTTACGAAGGGTAGCTTTGTGGTAGGTTAGATAGGATTACAAAGGATAGGTTGTAGGTTATTGCATTAATTGGCTAAGGAGGTATTATGATAGGGCAAGAACAATGTGCTTGGGTAGTAAGGGTC
>JBBYHO010042311.1:0-10469 GCA_038382025.1 Adansonia gregorii
TGTATCGATATATTTGGTCCAAAAACCTTGTGTGTATCGATACAATGAACATTGCATCAATGCAATGATTAATGTATAGATACATTGCATAATGTATCGATACATTTAGTCCAAAAACTTCTATGCATCGATTCGATGAACATTGTATCAATACAATGATCAACGTATCGATACTATGAACCATTGCATCGATGCTATGAACCACTGTATCGATACATGTTAATATGAATCAATACATTCCTTTACAGAATGCATGTTGTTGGTCCTGGCATGGTCTAGTATCGATACATGAGGTCCTGTAAAGATACAGAGGCTTATGTCTTGATACATCTACATGTTGTACCGATACAAAACAAATTTTTGGCGCGTTAGAGCATTGTATCAATACATGAGAACCATGTGTCGATACATTCAAGTAAAATTATGAATTTTCTCATATCTTTTGTCCCGTGATACCTTGGACTATGTCATTTGATGCCACATCTTTGCATTTACCTTTGATATGATCCTAGGCCTTCTTGACACCCTCAAAATACTATTTTGTCAGGTGACAGCATCGCCCGATGATTATCTCACCCTCTTACGTCCATGCTTCAAATTGCTAAAAATTAATCGAACAAAATAAGGTGTCTACAGCTACCCCTATTTGACCACTGCTGAGAATCAAGAATAGGGCAAAGACAAATAGACACTATTTTGTCTGGGGTGGACTGACACTTATAGAACATTAGGGTGTTAGGTTTTCTAAGGTTTGACCCCCTTAGGCAGGTACGGAGTAACATGGATTTTTAATGTGGGTGGTGCCAGCTTGTGCAGGCTTTGACTTAAACTTGGTAGCACCAGCTTATGTGGGCTTTGACTCGAGTGCCACCAAGTCGTGCGGGCTTTGAGTTAGACTAAAGTGCCACCCCCTCTTACGTCCATGCTCCAAATTGCTAAAAATTAGACCGGACAAAATAAGGTGTCTATAAAACTTTAATTCTAAAAAAGGTCAAAAGAGAAGCTTTTCTTATGAAGCCAAAGCATCAATGTCATTTATCCTAATGGGCAGAATAAGTTTATGGTGCCCAATCATGAAAAAAAAGGAGATTACCATATGAATCTATGTTTATCCTAATTGAGAGATAAAATTTGATTCTAAAAAATTATAGGGAAAGAAGTTTTTCTCATGAAACCAAAGCATCGATGCCATTTACCCCAATGAGCAAAACGAGTTTACAGTGGCAAATCAAGAAAAAGAAGGGATTGTTAGGTGAATCAGTGTCCATCCCAGTTGATGATGAGCTTTGATTCTTAAAAATGCTGGGAAAAGAAGGTTTTCTTATGAAACCAAAGCATCACTATCATTTATCCCAATAAGGAGAATGAGTTTATGGTGCCTAATCGTGAAAAGAAAGGAGATTATTTTGTGAATCCGTTTTTGTCCTAATTGATAGAGGAACTTTAATTTTAAAAAATCATAAAAAGAGAAGCTTTTCGTATGAAACTAAGGCATCAATGTCATTTATCACAACGAGAAGAATGAGTTTATGGATCCCAATCATGAAAGGAAAGTAGATTATTACATGAATCCATGTTTATCCAATTTGACAAACGAACTCTGATTCTAGAAAATGTTGGGAAGAGAAGTTTTTCTTATGAAACCAAAGCATCAATGTCATTTATCCCAGTAAGAAGAAAGCATTTATGGTACCTAATCATGAAAAGAAAAAAGATTATTATGTGAATCCGTGTTTATCCCAATTGACAGATGAACTTCAAGTCTAAAAAATGATCGAAAGAGAAGCTTGTCATATGAAACCACGGCATCAATGTCATTTATCAAAATGAGAAGAATGAGTTTATGGCTCCTAATCATGAAAGAAAAGTGGATTATTATGTGAATGAGTGTTTATCCCAATTGACAAACAAATTTTGACTCTAAAAAATAGTGGGAAGAGAAGTTTTTAATGAAACCAAAGCATCAATGTCATTTATCCCAATGAGGAGAACAAGTTTATGGTGCCTAACCAGGAAAAGAAAGGAGATTATTATGTGAATCCTTGTTTGTCCCAATCGATAAAGGAACTTTAATTCTAAAAAATGATTAAAAGAGTAGCTTTTTGTGTGAAACCAAGGCATTAATGTCATTTATCACAATGAGAAGAAAGAGTTTATGGCGCCCAATCATGAAAAGAAAGTAGATTATTACGTGAATCCGTGTTTATCCAAATTGACAAATGAACTTTGACTCTAAAAAATGGTGAGAAGAAAAGTTTTTCTTATGAAACCAAAGCATCAATGTCATTTATCCCAATGGGGAGAATGAGTTTACAGTGCCTAATCATGAAAGCAAAGAAGATTATTATGTGAATCTATGTTTGTCCTAAAGGACAGAGGAACTTTAACTCTAAAAAATTATCAAAAGAGAAGCTTTTCGTATGAAACCAAGGCAGCAATGTCATTTACCACAATGAGGAGAGTGAGTTTATGCTCCCAATCATGAAAAAAAAGTAGATTATTATGTGATCTGTATTTATCCAAATTGGCAAACAAACATTTATTCAAAAAAACTGGTGACAAGAGAAGTTTTTCTTGTGAAACCAAAGCATTAATGTCATTTATCCCAATAAAGCGAATGAGTTTATGGTGCCTAATCATGAAAAGAAAGGAGTTTATTATGTGAATCCATGTTTGTCCCAATTGACTGATGAACTTTAATTCTAAAAAATGATCGAAAGAGAAGTTTTTCAAATGAAACCGATCAATGTCATTTATGACAATGAGAAAAATGGGTTTATTGCTCCCAATCATTAAAGAGATGTAGATTATTACGTGAATTTGCATTTATCTAAATTGACAAACTAACTTTGATTCTAAAAAAAGGTGAGAAAAGAAGTTTTTCTTTTGAAACCAAAGCATCAATGTCATTTATCCCAACGACGATAACGAGTTATGGTGCCTAATCATGAAAAGAAAGGCGATTATTATGTGAATCCATATTTGTCCCAATTGATAGAGGAACTAGAATTCTAAAAATTCATAGAAAGAGAAGCTTTTTGTAATGAGAAGCATGAGTTTTTGGCTCCTAATCATGAAAGGAAAGTAGTTTATTACATGAATTTGTGTTTATCCAAATTGACGAAAGAACTTTGTTTCTAAAAAATGGTGAGAAAAGAAGTTTTTCTTATGAAATCAAGGCGTCAACGTCATTTATCGCAATAAGGAGAATGAGTTTATGGTGCTTAATCATGAAAAAAAAGGAGATTATTATGTGAATCCATGTTTGTCCTAATTGAAAAATGAACTTTTATTTTAAAAAATGATCGAAAGAGAAGCTTTACTTACGAAACCAAAGCTTAAATGTCATTTATCCCAAGAAGTAGAATGGGTTTATAGTGCCAACCATGAAAAAAAAAGAGATTAATACGTGAATCCATGTTTATCTAAATCGACAAACAAACTTTAATTCTAAAAAATGGTGGGTAGAGAAGTTTTTCTCATAAAACCAAAGCATCAATGTCATTTATCGAAATGAGTAGAATGAGTTTATTGTAGTCAATCATGAAAAAAAAGAGGTTATTATGTAAATCTATGTTTATCCAATTTGACAAATAAGTTTTGGTTTTGAAAAATGGTGTGAAGAGAAGTCTTTCTTTTGAAACCAAAGCATTAATGTTGTTTATCCTAATTAGAAGAATGAGTTTTAGTGCTTAATCGTGAAAAGAAAGGAGATTATTATGTGAATCCAGGTTTCTCTCAATTGATAGATGAACCTTAATTCTAAAAAATGATCGAAAGAGAAGCTTGTCTTGAGAAACCAAAGTACCAATGTCATTTACTTCTTTGAGCAGAACAAGCTTATGGTGCCCAATCAAGAAAGAAAGAGATTATTATGTGAATCGGCGTTTGTCCTAGTCAACAAATGAGTTTTGATTATAAAAAATGATGGGAAGAAAAGTTTTTCTTATGAAACCAAAGCATCAATGTCATTTACCCTAATGAGGAGCATGAGTTTATGTTGCCAAATCATGAAAAGAATGGAGATTTATTATTTGAATCCGTGTTTATCCCAATTGATATATGAACTTTAATTCTAAGAAATGATCAAACGAGAAGCTTTTCGTATGAAACCAAGGCATCAACGCCATTTATCATAATGAGAAAAATGAGTTTATGGCTCCCAATCATGAAAGGAAAGTAGATTATTACGTGAATCCGTGTTGACCCAAATTGACAAATGAACTTTAATTCTAAAAAATGGTGAGAAGAGAATTTTTTTTATGAAACTAAAGCAGCAATGTCATTTATCCCAATGAGAATAATGAGTTTATGGTGCCTAATCATGGAAAGAAAGGAGATTAGTATGTGAATTCATGTTTGTCCTAATTGAAGATGAACTTTAATTGTAAAAAATGATCGAGAGAGAAGCTTTCCTTATGAAACCAAAGTAATGATGTCATTTATCCCAATAAGTGGAATGAGCTTATAGTGTCCAATCATAAAAAAGAAAGGATTATTATGTGAATCCCTATTTGTCACAATTGTTGGAGGAACTTTAATTCTGCAAGGTGATTGCTAATCGGAAGAAAGATTTTATGAGGCATAATAATCAAAGGAAAGGAGATTATTATATGAATCTGTGTTTGTCCCAATTGACAGAGGAACTTTAATTCTAAAAAAAGATCACAAGAGAAGCTTTTTTTATGAAGCCAAAGCATCAATATCATTTATCCTAATGAGGAGAATAAGTTTATGGTGCCCAATCATGAAAAGAAAGGAGATTATTATATGAATCTATGTTTGTCCCAATTGACAGATGAACTTTGATTCTAAAAAATTGTAAGGAAAAAAGTTTTTCTTATGAAACCAAAGTATCAATGCCATTTACCCCAATAAGTAAAATGAGTTTATAGTGGCAAATCATGAAAAATAAGGGATTATTAGGTAAATCGGTGCCCATCCCAGTCGATAGATGAGCTTTGATTCTAAAAAATGCTAGAAAGAGAAGTTATTCTTATGAAACCAAAGCATTGATGTCATTTATCCCTATGAAGAGAACAAGTTTATGGTGCCTAATCATGAAAGGAAAGGAGATTATTTTGTTAATCCATGTTTGTCCCAATTAACAGAGGAACTTTAATTCTAAAAAATCATCGAAAGATTAGCTTTTCATATGAAACTAAGGCATCAATGTCATTTATCACAATGAGAAGAATGAGTTTATGGCTCCCAATCATGAAAGGAAAATAGATTATTACATGAACCCATGTTTATCCAATTTGACAAACGAACTCTGATTCTAGAAAAAGGTGGGAAGGGAAGTTTTTCTTATGAAACCGCATCAATGTCATTTATCATAATAAGAAGAAAGTGTTTATGTTGCCTAATCATGAAAAGAAGAGAGATTATTATGTGAATCCATATTTTTCCCAATTAACATATGAACTTCAAGTCTAAAAAATGATCGAAAGGGAAGCTTTTTCTATGAAACCAAGGTATAAATGTCATTTATCATAATGAGAAGAAAGGGTTTATGGCTCCTAATCATGAAAGAAAAGTAAATTATTACGTTAACCAGTGTTTATCCCAATTGACAAACAAACTTTGGCTCTAAAAAATAGAAAGAAGAGAAGTTTTTTATGAAACCAAAGCATCAATGTCATTTATCCCAATGAGGAGAACGAGTTTATGGCATCTAATCGTGAAAAGAAAGGAGATTATTATGTGAATCGTGTTTGTCCCAATTGATAGAAGAACTTTAATTATAAAAAATGATCGAAAAAAAAGCTTTTTGTGTGAAACCAAGGCATCAATGACATTTATCAAAACGAGAAGAAAGAGTTTATCGCACCCAATTATGAAAGGAAAATAGATTATAACATGAATCCGTGTTTATCCAAATTGACAAATGAACTTTGACTCTAAAAATTGGTGAGAAGAGAAGTTTTTCTTATGAAACCAAAGCATCTATGCCATTTATCCCAATGAAGAGAACGAGTTTATGGTGCCTAATCGTGAAAGGAGAGGAGATTATTATGTGAATCCGTGTTTGTCCCAATTGACAGAGGAACTTTAATTCTAAAAATTCATCGAAAGAGAAGCTTTTCATATGAAACCAAGGCATCAATGTCATTTATCACAATGAAAAGAGTGAGTTTATGCTCTTAATCATGAAGAAAAAAGTAATTATTACATGAATCCATGTTTATCCAAATTGGTAAATGAACTTTGATTCTAAAAAATGGTGAGAAAAGAAATTTTTCTTACAAAACCAAAGCATCAATGTCATTTATTCTAATGAAAATAATGAGTTTATGGTGCCTAATCATGAGAAGAAAGGAGATTATTATATGAATACATGTTTGTCCCAATTGATCAAGGAACTTTAATTCTAAAAAATCATCGAAGGGGAAGCTTTTTGTATGGAACTAAGGCATCAATGTCATTTATCACAATGAGAAGAATGAGTTTTTGGCTCCTAATCATGAAAGGAAAATAGTTTATGACGTGAATCCGTGTTTATTCAAATTGGCAAATGAACTTTGATTCTAAAAAATGGTGAGAAGAGAAGTTTATCTTATGAAATCAAGGCATCACTGTCATTTATCCCTATGAGAAGAATAAGTTTATAGCCCTTAATGATGGAAGGAAAGTAGATTATTAGATGAAATTGTGTTTATCCAATTTGACAAACAAACTTTGATTCTAAGAAATGGTGGGAACAGAATTTTTTCTTATGAAAACAAAGCATCAATGTCAGTTATCCCAATAAGAAGAAAGTGTTTATGGTGCCTCATCATGAAAAGAAAAGAGATTATTATGTGAATCTGTGTTTGTCCCAATTAACAGATGAACTTCAAGTCTAAAAAATGTTCAAAAAGGAAGCTTTTTGTATGAAACCAAGGCATCAATGTTATTTATCAAAATGAGAAGAATGGGTTTATGGCTCCTAATTATGAAAGAAAAATAGATTATTATGTGAATCAGTGTTTATCCCAATTGACAAATAGACTTTGACTCGAAAAAATAGAGAGAAGAGAAGTTTTTTATGAAACCAAGGCATCAATGTCATTTATCACAATGAAAAGAGTGAGTTTATGCTAATAATCATGAAAAGAGAGTAATTATTACATGAATCTGTGTTTATCCAAATTGGTAAATGAACTTTCTAAAAATTGGTGAGAAGAGAAATTTTTCTTACAAAACCAAAGCATCAATGTCATTTATCCTAATAAGGATAACGAGTTTATCGTGCCTAATCATGAAAAGAAATGAGATTATAATGTGAATTCGTGTTTGTCCCAATTGACAGAGGAACTTTAATTTTAAAAAATCATCGAATAGGAAGCTTTTCGTATGGAACTAAGGCAACAATGTCATTTATGACAATAAGAAGAATGAGTTTTTGGCTCCTAATCATGAAAGAAAAGTAGTTTATGACGTGAATCATGTTTATTCAAATTGGTAAATGAACTTCGATTCTAAAAAATGGTGAGAAGAAAAGTTTTTCTTTTGAAATCAAGGTATCAATGTCATTTATCCCTATGAGAAGAATGAGTTTATAGCCCCTAATCATGAAAGGAAAGTAGATTTTATGTGAAATTGTGTTTATTCAATTTGACAAACAAACTTTGATTCTAAAAAATAGTGGGAAGAGAAGTTTTTCTTATGACACCAAAGCATCAATGTCATTTATCCCAATAAGAAGAAAGTGTTTATGGTGCCTAATCATCAAAAGAAAGGAGATTATTATGTGAATCCTTGTTTGTCCTAATTGGCATATGAACTTTAAGTCTAAAAAATGATTGAAAGGGATGCCTTTTGTATTAAACCAAGGCATCAACATCATTTATCACAATGAGAAGAATGAGTTTATGGCTCCCCATCTTGAAAGAAAAGTAGATTATTACTTGAATCCATATTTATCCAAATTGACCAACGAGCTTTAACTCTAAAAAATAATGAGAAGAGAAGTTTTTTATGAAACCAAAGCATTAACGTCATTTATCCCAATGAGGAGAATGAGTTTATGGTGCTTAATCATGAAAAGAATGGAGATTATTATGTGAATTTGTGGTTGTCCTAATTGACAAAGGAACTTTAATTCTAAAAAATGATTGAAAGAGACGTTTTTCATGTGAAACCAAAGCATCAATCTCATTTATCACAATGAGAAGAAAGAGTTTATGGTGACTAATCATGAAAGAAAAGTAGATTGTTACGTGAATTCATGTTTATCCAAATTGACAAACAAACTTTGACTCTAAAAATTGGTGAAAAGAAAAGTTTTTCTTATGAAACCAAAGCATCAATGTCATTTACCCTAATGAGGAGAATGAGTTTATGGTGCCTAATCATGAATGGAAAGGAGATTATTATATGAATCTGTGTTTCTCCCAATTGATAGAGGAACTTTAATTCTAAAAAATCATTGAAAGAGAAGCTTTTCATATGAAACCAAAGCATCAATGTCATTTATCACAATGAGAAGAGTGAGTTTATGCTACTAATTATGAAAAGAAAATAGATCATTATATGAATCTGTGTTTATCCAAATTGGCAAATGAACTTTGATTCTAAAAAAGGGTGAAAAGAGAAATTTTTCTTATGAAACCAAAATGCCAATGTCATTTATCTCAATGAGGAGAATGAGTTTATGGTGCCTAATCATGAAAAGAAAAGAGATTATTATGTGAATCCATGTTTGTCTTGATTGACGGATGAACTTTAATTCTAAAAATGATTAAAAGAGAAGCTTTTCGAATGAAACTGAGGCTTCAATGTCATTTATCATAATGAGAAGAATGGGTTTATTGCTCCCAATTATGGAAAAAAAGTAGATTATTACATGAATCTATGGTTATCCAAATTGACAAATGAACTTTGATTCTAAAAAAGGGTGAGAAGAGAAGTTTTTCTTATGAAACCAAAGCATCAATGTCATTTATCTCAATGAGGATAACGAGTTTATGGTGCCTAATCATGAAAAGAAAGGAGATTATTATGTGAATTCATGTTTGTCCCAATTGGTAGATGAATTTTAAGTCTAAAAAATGATCAAAAGGGAAGCTTTTCGTATGAAACCAAGGCATCAATGTCATTTATCACAAAGGGAAGAATGAGTTTATGGCTCCCAATCTTGAAAGGGAAGTAGATTATTACATGAATCCATGTTTATCCAAATTGAAAAATAAACTTTGACTCTAAAAAATGGTGAGAAGAAAGTTTTTTACGAAACCAAAGCATCAATATCATTTCTTCCAATGAGGAGAATGAGCATATGGTGCCTAATCATAAAAAGAAAGGAGATTATTATGTAAATCCATGATTGTCCCAATCGATGAAGGAACTTTAATTCTAAGAAATGATTGAAAGAGAAGCTTTTCGTGTGAAACCAAGGCATCAATCTCATTTATTACAATGAGAAGAAAGAGTTTATGGTGCCCAATCATGAAAGGAAAAGAGATTATTACATGAATTCGTGTTTGTCCAAATTGATAAACAAACTTTAATTCTAAAAGTGGTGGAAAGAGAAGTTTTTCTTATGATTAATGTCATTTATCCAAATGAGTAGAATGAGTTTACCGTGGTTAATCATGAAAAGAAAAAAGATTATTACGTGAATCCGTGTTTATCCAAATTGACAAATGAGCTTTGATTCTAAAAAATGGAGTGAAGAGATGTTTTTCTTATGAAACCAAAGCATCAATGTCATTTATCCCAATGAGAAAAATGAGTTTATGGCACCTAATCATAAAAAGAAAAAGACTATTCTGTGAATTCGGGTTTCTCCCAATTGATATATGAACCTTAATTTTAAAAAATGATCGAAGGAGAAGCTTTTCTTAAGAAACCAAAGTACCAATGTCATTTACCCTAATGAACAGAATGAGCTTATGGTGCCCAATCAAGAAAGAAAGAGATTATTATGTGAATTGACATTTGCGCTAGTCAACAAACAAGCTTTGATTATAAAAAATGGTGGGAAGAAAAGTTTTTCTTATGAAACCAAAGCATCAATGTCATTTATCCCAATGAGGAGAACGCATTTATGTTGCCAAATCATGAAAAGAATAGAGATTATTATTTGAATCTGTGTTTGTCCCAATTGATAGAGGAACTTTAATTCTAAAAAATCATCGAAAGAGAATCTTTTCGTATTAAACCAAGGCATCAATGTCATTTATCACAATAAAGAGAATGAGTTTATGGCTCACAATCATGAAAGAAAAGAAGATTATTACATGAATCTGTGTTTATCTAAATTGAAAAGTGAAACTTTATCCTAAAAAATGGTGAAAAGAGAAGTTTTTCTTATGAAACAAAAGCATCAATGTCATTTATCCCAATAAGGAGAATGAGTTTATAGTGCATAATCATAAAAAGAAAGGAGATTATTATGTGAATCCGTGTTTGTCCTTATTGATAGATGAACTTTAATTCTAAAAAATATCAAAAGAGAAGCTTTTCTTACGAAACCAAAGCAA